>RCUC01126187.1:0-36344 GCA_003697995.1 Taxidea taxus jeffersonii
AAAAATGTCCAGAAAATGGTTTCAAATATAGAGTTAAGATGGAAGGAAAGGGGAAGTCTTGGGTTTCAAAAACAAAAAGCAACTCAAACCTAAAGGGGAGTGCTAGAGCCGGTGTGGAGATGATCTTTGGGCAGGAGTCGATGTGGGTGGCAGGGCTCAGGGCCCGGGCACTAGGGTTTTGATGCTCATATGGTGACAAGGCATGGTCTCGGGGGCTGAGACAAGGCCCTCGATCTGGGACACTCAAAAGGCCACTGGCCTTTGAAAGGGGGATTGTAAAAGCATCATTTTGGGGTCAGACTGAAAACTAGGGCTTTAGAGAAGCAAAGCTTCAATAATTTCTCCAGAGGGATCCTGGCACAAGGAGAGATGTGTGGAATTCCAACTGAAAAACAACTTTTGCTGAAGGTAAGCTTAAAAAAATAATAAACTCCGTAAGGAACCAGGCCACCATGATACAGAACCATCAGAAAAAATAAATGAGAATACTGGCACCCAAGGATGGGAGAAAATAGAACAATCTGAAAGAGACATAAAATACAAATGTTTAAGATGACTAGAAGTAAACTATAGAAATAATGAGATAGGAAAATAACCCTATAAAAAAAGAATAAGCCGATTTGAAAAAGAAAAATGAAATCATAAAAATGCAACATATTGAAGTTTAGAATTCAAGAGATGGGTCAAAGAACAAATTTGTTATAGCTGACAGGAGAATTCCTTCACCAAGAGGTAGAGCGCAGGAAATCACCCAGCAGAGAATACAGGGAGGGAAGGAAATGGAAAGTGGAAGAGAGATTCAGTGATATGGGTAATAGGCGTAAGAGAACCAGTACATAGCCAATTACAAGTTCTGGAATCAAAGTATTCAGAAAATCAAGGAGATGTGATATTCGGAGACAGAGAAGCTGATCAATTTCTTGAAGTGGAGAAAAATTTGAGTCCTCAGAACAAGGCAGCACAGTCTTCCTTCAGCAATTTCCCCCTCTCTATATTATTGCCATCAGCAAATATATACATTTTAATAAAATGTCATAGTAAAATAAAACAAATTCCTCTTGTCCCACACCCTCCTCCAGATGCTACACCATTTCTCTTCTTCTCACAGTGACACTCATCTGAAGAGTTGCCTGTATTCCTAATCTATAGTCTCTCTTCTCCTAGTTTTCTTGGAGCCCCTCTAATCTGGATTTCATCCCCATTTCTCCACAGAGCATTCACCCAAGATTTCCATATTGTTAACTCCAGTGGTGCATTCCCCATCCTCATTATGCACAGTCTGAAGCATTTGGTAGAACTGATTGCTTCCTGCTTCCTTTTTCTAAAAATGTTTTAAATTTATTTTATTTTATTTTTTAATTTAAATTAAATTGTTACATATAGTATATTATCAGTTTCAGAGGTGGAGGTCAGTGATTCATCAGTCCTTTATAACACTCAGTACTCATTGCATCATGTGCCCTCCTTAATGTCCATTACCCATTTACCCCATTCCTCTACCCCCTTCCCTCCAGCAACCCTCAGTTTGTTTCCTATGATTAAGAGTCTCTTCTGGTTTACCTCCTTCTCTGATTTTGTCTTGATGTATTTTTCTCTCCCTCTGTTTCATTTCTTAAATTCCACATATGAGTAAGATCATATGATAATTGTCTTTCTCTGATTGACTTACTTCGCTTAGCCTAATATCCTCTAGTTCCATCCATGTCATTGTAAATGGCAGGATTTTGACTTTTCATGGCTGAGTAGTATTCCATTGTATATATATACCACATCTTCTTTATCCATTCATCTGTCAATGGACATATGGGGTCTTCCCATTTTTGGGCTATCATGGACATTGCTGCTATAAGCATCGGGGTGCAAGTGCCCCTTCGGATCACTACATTTGTATCTTTGGGGTAAATTCCTAGTAATGCAATTGCTGGGTCATAGGGTAGCTCCATTTTCAACTTTTTGAGGGACCTCCACACTGTTTTCCAGAGTGGTTGCACCAACTTGCATTCCCACCAACAGTGTAGGAGGGTTCCCCTTTCTCTGCATCCTCACCAACATCTGTCATTTCCTGACATGTTAATTTTAGCCATTCTGACTGGTGTCAGGTGGTATCTCATTGTGGGTTTTTTTTAATTTTGTAAAAAGATTTTATTTATTTATTTGACAGACAGAGATCACAAGTAGGCAGAGAGACAGGTAGAGAGAGAGAGATGGAAGCAGGCTCCCTGCTGAGCAGAGAGCCTGATGTGGGGCTCGATCCCAGGACCCTGAGATCATGACCTGAGCCGAAGGCAGAGGCTTAACCCACTGAGCCACCCAGGTGCCCCCCATTGTGGTTTTGATTTGTATTTCTCTGATGCTGAGTGCTGTTGAGCACTTTTTCATTTGTCTGTTGGCCATCTGGATGTCTTCTTCTTCTTCTTTTTTTTTTTTTTTTTGGATGTCTTATTTGCAGAAATGTCTGTTAATGTCCTCTGCCCATTTCTTGATTGGATTATTTGTTCTTTGGGTGTTGAGTTTGATAAGTTCTTTATAGATTCTGATATCAACCTTTTATTTGATGAAACATTTGCAAATATCTTCTCCCATTCTAACAACTGTCTTTTGGCCATTTCCTTTGCTGTGCAAAAGCTTTTTATCTTGATAAAGTTCCAACAGTTCATCTTTGCCTTTGTTTCTGTCCCCTTTGGAAAAGGACTTCTGATTACCTTGAAATAAGGTAACTCATTACTCTTCATACCTTATTTTTCTCCATAGCACTTATCACTCTCAGACAGAATTTATATGTATGGAAATATGACATAATTCTTGTTTCATTCCACCAAAATGTAAGCTGCTTGAACATGGAGACTTTGTCTGATTTGCTCTTTGCTGATCCCTAGTGCCTGGATCTGGTATGTAGTAGGTGCACAGTAAATACATATGGAGTGAATGAATGAATCCTGAGCAGAAGATATAAATATAGATCCACACCTAGACACATCATAATGAAATCTGCAGAACATCACATAATCAACAAAAATATTAAGAGAATCCAGATGAAGAAGACAGATTACCTACAAAGAAACGATGATTGGTTGAGAACAGCATTCTCAAAAATAATACCAAAAGATGGTGGAATAATGCCACTACATTATGGAAGGAAAAACAGTTTAGAATAAGTATCCACTTATGTTTTTCAGAAGTAAAGGTAGAATGAAGACATTGCAGATAATAGTTTAGAGTCCCTTAAAGAGCTACTTAAAAATATACATGCCCTGCCTATTTACTTCCAATAACTCCTTCCTGAAAATCAGACAAGCTAAATGGAAACACTGCCAAGCCTATTTCCCATTATATCAATGGGAAAAAAAATCTAATTCATTATATACCAACCTGAAACCAACCACTAATTACTTTCCTAAAATACAACCAAACCACCGCAAAATATTGACGTATCAAGTACTTAAATAAATAAATAACTGCTTAAAGCATTATTTCCTGATTGCAAAATGGTGAATGTGGCTATTAACAGACACCTGTATTGAGTAACTAACTCTCTGATGCACCAGTAACCTCTCTGTAGCACCAACAGCACGCAGGGGGACTGCTAGCTCTCTGTGGGCTTTTCAGTGTCTTCACATGATTCTACCAATTATTTTTGGAATAAAACTTCAGACTCTTTTTTCACATTGCTTTGTTCAAAGCGTTGATGAAATTTTGAGATGAACATAAGTTTTCTTTTTCCTATAAAAACACTAGCCAAAAAACCACTGTGTTTAGAAATAAATGTGATTTATAAAATTTGGGAATTAAATACAGGAAAATGTTCATCTAAAAATCAGTTTCCAGGGTATTCCTGTATTTCAGTAGGAAGGAAATTGAAACCAGTAGAAACAAAACAATTGGCAAACATATAAGTAAAATTAATAAGCACTGATGTGAAAAACCCCCAAAACCAATAATGATAATACTAACTAATGAGATAAGAGTTAAAATAAAGTGGAATTTAAACAATTGATAGTAGTGTGGCTGGCAGAAAGGATGAGTGTCCCTTGCTTTGTTGGGGAAGAGGATAGAGTCAATGATGACTTTTGAGTTTATCACATGCCCATGTTAAAAATTTTTAAATGGTAACTTCTAACAGAATAGAAATACAGTTTATAAATTCAAGTCTGTAGAAGGAAACAAAAGAGAATAAAGCAAGTTTGATTCCGTGTAACACAGGCACATGGAGAAAAAGATACAAGAAATATGTTATTAGAAAACACAGAAAGATAGTAGAAACAAGTCAAAATATCTGTAATCAAATTCTTCAGTTAAAAGACAGGCAATCTCAGATTGTTTGGGAGAATATGCCCAACCATATTCAGCTTATAAGAGACATGACTTCAACGTAATGATGCAGAAAGATTTAAAAAGAGATGTGAAGGAATCTTGTAAACTATAGAGTTATTTCCAAATGGGAAAGCCTGTTAGTTATTAAAGTTCCATCACTCACTAGGTTATTCCATGATAATCTTTGATTGTCTCTCCCACTGGAGTGTGAACTTTTTGAGGGCAGGAATCATGTATTTTCAGCATTCTATCCTGTGCCTGACACATAGTAGGCTCTGAATAAATATTTGTTAAATGAACATATGAATAAATGAGTGAATGAATGGACAAGATACTAGGTCGTCCTTGGACATTGACTATTTCACCAGTGCCTGTGTGGGGGTGGGGCCGTGTTCTTTTCTTGAAGTTGGTGGAGTTCCATGGATATTATTTCGATGTTGTCAATTTTGTCTTATTTTTTTGTTGCAGTTATTATGAATATCTTGGTTGTTTCGAGCTATGTTAAGTCTTTATTTCCCATTCGCTTGCTCTCCTCATTCAACTGGCTCAATGTCACTGATTCTCTTCTTGAAAATGAACTGATACCAGATACATCAGATTTCGTCAAGTCTGCTCTGTGAGTGTATATTGTATCTTCTTGCAGTCTTTCTTACTTGTGTTGCCCAAGGTTGTGGTTATGATTATTTCTGAAAACAAAAATGTCTCAAGGCAGACACACCCTCGTTTGTAAATAATGGTTGTGTCACTTAAAGAGCATGTACAGCTTAGTAACCATTGGAATTAAAACAGCTCCTATCAACGCTCTCTGGGAGGCCGGGTAAGATCAGGGCTTGTCATGTCCATGCTTGAGTCCCTGGGAGGAGGCTGCCTATGCCAGCTTCAGGCAGGCGTGTGGAGAGTGCAGTGACAGTTCTGGTTCCTTCCTCTGGGAAACTAGAGACAGGAAACGCTACATGACATGCTATTAATAAAGGACAAAATCACTTGATGATAATTAATATTATCCTCATGACTAAATAGAGGTGTTAGCCAAGCTGTTTGGGCCCGTTTGCTTCTTTTGGAGAAACTGTTATCTGGATTTGGCTTTTATCATTTTGCTCTATTGAATCCAGCTTTACATTTTTGTGTGTGAAATGCTCTCAGAACATTGCCTCATACTGTCAGCTTAATTCCAAACGATCAACGTCGAAGCGGAGACTACAGGACACCGAACATCTGGATATTCGCAAACATTGTTTTTTGTCTGAAGTTTTCATTTGTTAGTGCTGACTTGCCAGCCTTCCTTGAGACTTGAGTAACAAGCAGCAGCAAACAAACTCCCTAAGTAATCCACACAGGTGTTATCCAGACACAGAATCTCTTCCCCAAGAATGAATTATTTGTATAGGAAAAAAGTGACCTAGGGACACGCCTGGGTGGCTCAGTGGGTTAAACCTCTGCCTTCCGCTCAGGTCATGATCCCAGGGACCTGGGATGGAGTCCTGCATCAGGCTCTCAGCTCAGCATGGAGGCTGCTTTTCCCTCGCCCTCCGCCTGCTGTTCTGCCTACTTGTGCTCTCTCCCTGTCAAATAAATAAATAAAATCTTTTTTAAAAATCTTAGAAAAAAAAACTTTTTAAAAAAGTGACCTAAAATGCTCCATTTCCATGTTCTATATTGAAATCCTCATTGTGCTCATTTGTGGACTCTGGGTCGGGCTCTGGAGGTGCACAGCTGAGCTGGACCCCTCCATACACACACACACACACACACACACACACACCACAGCCGGGGTGGGGGATGGGGAGCTTGTGACTGGCTCAGGAAAGGCCTGCTCTTGCTATCCCCTGCAGGGCCAAAGACTCTCGTTAGCAGCATGAACCCAGATGGCAATTCTGAGTTCCACTGAATTAGACCCACATCAACAAAGAAAGCAAGTCATGGAGCTGCTAGATGACCAATGGTCCCAGTGTATCTGGGGCTAGGAGGCCTCCCCGGACACAGGACTTCTAGTGCTAAAACTAGAACAATCCTATGCAGACCAGCATGGCTGGTCACCCTAGTAGGCCACTGGGCCTTTGGGGATAGTGGCAAACGTCATGTGGAGCCTGTTTGTGATAACCCCAAGTGTCTTTCCTGTACCACCTCTCCTGCACTGAGTTTGTTGAATTGCCTTTATAGTCAATTAGTCAATAAGTCAATTGACTTTATTAGTCAATTAGTTCTCTGGATTTGAAGCCCTATGGCGCTTCAAGGTCTGGCTAAAATGTCACTCCCTTTATGAAACCTCCCTCAATCCAATTCTCCAATTTCAATAGACTGCTTCGGTGCTACTGGAACAGCCCCATGGTTCCCTCTGTACTTCTGGAATCCAAGAAGCTTTTATGGAAGTTACTTGGAAAATGGAAAGCTTTTAGGTAAGATGTAAGCTACTTGGCTACAAAATCTTACCTTACTGATCTGAGGTTCTTGGTAGTCTATTAGTCTCAGTGATAGGAATATTCATATATTTTTGCCACATAAATATATTAAAGTGTCCAATGACAGAGGGATACCCAGACTCTAAGGTGGCTGTTAGTTAGTAAATGATATATACACTACATTATCACACTAGAATCTGAAAAATTTCTACATGCAAGTGGCCTCAAGGTTTCAGATAAGGGATGGTGGACCCATACCTCTACAAGGGCAATGTTTCACTTGCCTGGCATGGAATTAATTATCTGCATATCTCTGAACCTCAATTTCCTCATTTATAAAATGAGGATAATAATATATGTTCTGAAATACGAAAGAAAAAAAGTGTTGCAAACAAGCAAAAGGCATCATTACTGTTACTTCTCTCATCATCCTTATTCTAAAGTGCTTTCTATTTTATTTATTTTGAGTCTCTGCAAAAAACCTCCTTTCTCATAGCTGGTGCTCAGCAAACATTGTGAGACCTGGGTTGTAGGCATGTGCTCACAGTGACTAATTCATGAGTGATTTTCTCAGTGTTCCATCTGGTAAGTCAAAGTTAACATTAAATTGAACTACAACTTGGAGGGGGGTGGGGTAGAAAAAAATAATTGATCTACACTTAATTTCCAGAAAATAGCCAGAATGTGGTCACTAAAATGCCTCTGCCCTGTTGACTACATGCAGAACCTGGGTCATGACGTATGGAAGTAGCTGCTTGGGGCATCATTGAACTTGAATAAAGGGAAAATTTAATAGACCCTTTAGAAAACAGAGCAGTCATGTACAGAATATCTAATCTGAGGCTGGTGAGAAGATGCCACAACAGAAGACGAGCTTGTTTGACATTCAGCATGTAGAAATGAGGTGAGTCATTTACAGCAAAGCAGTGTTGTCAAAATGGAAATTTGACCGGAATAGTCTTATCCAAATAGTTGTCCTTTAATTCAAATACAATCTGCTGTGATCTAAATCATGGGACACTATTTGACTGGTTCAACATTGACGCCAAGATGAAAGAAACTTGGAACAAAATCTCTCTGTTTTCAAACAGTGAGATACCTGATATCAGGAAGGCATTGTTCTCACTCCTGAGCAATCTAGAAAAATAATTGTCACCCTTCTACAGTCTGTTTTTTCCTATATGACTAGCAAACATCAGTAGTGTCTTTTTCAAATATGAAGGCATTGGATAGTAATTAGAGTTCAAAGAGACTGTGGAAGCTCCTAACTCATGCAGAAATGCCTTCTTTTTTTCTTTAACATTTTATTTATGTATTTGAGAGAGAGAGAACGAGCAGGGAAAGGGGCAAAAGGAGAGGGAGAAGCAGACTCCCCCCACTGGGCAGGGAGCCCAATGTGGGACTTGATCCCAGGACCCCGGAGCATGACCCGAGCTGAAGGCAGACGCTCAACTGACGGAGCCATCCAGGTGCCCCAGAAATTCCTTCTTTAAAGAACACCCTTCCCGGACAGTCAGTCACCTTCTACTTGGCTTTGTTTGGGATGGAAGATCATCGACTCCAGAGGTAACCTTGTTTTCCATCAACTCTGGTTTTTAGAAAATGACTTCTGACATTGATTCAAAATCTTCCTTGTAATTCCTACTCTAATTTCAGTTTTGCCTTCTAGAATGTCTGAGGCCAAATGTATTATTCTTCTCATGAAGACAGTATGAGCTTGGAGTGTTTAGCTACAGTGAACAGAATTCCTAGCTACCATTGTTAAACAAATAGAAGCTTGTCTTTCTCACAAAGTGAAGTATCAGCAGGCTGACTGTCTAGCTGGTAGAACTCTCCAGGACACAGGTGCTGTGTATCTCCCTACACTATCATTCTTAGCACGTTTTCTGCTGCATCCTCAGGTAAAAAGAAAGAACTAGGCAGTGAAAGGCATGCCCAGTCAACCCTTTTCTTCTCAAAAGGTAAGAAGAAACTTTCCTGAAAGCCTGATTTATCAGACTTTTCCTTAGTCAGAACTGGGTTCATGGTCACCCCTAGACTGGCTGTGGGAGGTGAGATTACTATGGCTGGTTGAGATGCACCATGCTTCTCCTTCCAGGACCTAGTGGGGCATCTACTTTCTGAGGTCAAGGGGTCTCTGCAGCAACCTAAACAGATCTGTCTGGTTAGCGGGGACGGGGGCTGGGGGAAGGTGGAGAGGATGGACAGTGATAGGCAGGGCCACGAGAACAGAGAACAGACCACACTTCAACTATCCAAAACCACACTTCAATTCTCCAAAGACTGCTCTCATACCTTCCTGTAAATTTCTCTCTGCAACATTAAAATGCACTGTTTTTTCCCTCAATTCTCCTACCTATTTTTGTTGGCCTCCTATGTGTGGCTCTAGTGTGTGCCTGGAGCCCAGCCCAGTCTTTCAAATACGCCTGGCACCAGCTGGTGGACTACCTCTTGTGGCCAGTCTCTGAGTTTTCCATCCTCGTTGTTGGCTTTTGTGGCAATCATTTCGTGGGCTGGCTCTTACAGAGTTTGTTGTCGGTTCTTAGGAACTGATATAGGAACTGCCCATGTCAGATCATATTCGGTATCTGTGCAACTGATTAGAAAAAAAAAAAACTAAATGAGGCCTACAATGTGCTAATTTGGGGGAATGAATGTATTAAAATATAGTAAGGAGTTATTTTAAACAGCTGTTCACTACTAAACTATGTTGAGAAGACTATGACATGAATTTTATGGAGCCTTTTTAAAATTTTCTGAAAAATCCATAGGTACCATTGATGTATTTATTACTGCGTAAGGATTTAAAAGAAAAACTGTCACTTCTTTATGTTTCTTTTTGCTTGTCCTAAAACACTTTTTTTCTGGGGCATTATTGTGTACTATGCCCAAGCCATACCAAATCAATTTGATTTATGCTGTAACAGAGTGGAAAATAGAAAGTAAGGCACAATGACTCTAGTATGTTCAATAGTAATGTGTATCATGAAGAACTACTACTTTTGGAAGTATATTATTTCATGAAATTTTAGGAAATATGGAATTCTCATTCTAGGTGCTTTTGGGTCTAAAGCGTTTTTATCCAATATAGGATTAGTATGTCTTGAAAAGCAGAAGTGTTAACAGTTATACTGTAACAATCACATTTGGTTTTGTGATACCCAGCATATATCCAGTCATCTCTAGGGTTGTCATAAAATATTTATTATCAATGTCAATGATTTCACGTCACTTTAATTATATATAGATGAATAGATGTAGATAAAGTTCCATAAACTTTAGACAGGTAGAATTTGCTTGTAGAATGGGGAATGTTATGAAAGTCTGTATCCAGAACAGGGTACTGAATATCCAAACCATTATAAATCACAGTTACGTATTGTAATGTGGCTTTATAAATATCGCAATTACTCACTCCCGTAATAAGTGTGGGTCGTAAGGCCTGTCAGGAATATGTCTGAACATTAGAATTGCTTCACAATCTGTAAAAGATTATTCTTATTGAATCTCTAAGAAGCCATAGAGACGGTGACAAGAATATTTATTTCACAAAGCTTCTGAAAGCTTTCTAAGCAACCGGGAAAGAACAAAGTTGGCTTCCAAAACCCACATCCAAAACTGAAAGAATCATGTGTTTGCGGACTTTTAAAAGTATACTGTTGTTAGAGGAATGTGAACATGATGGTATTCTGTGGGATATGCCAATGTGTTGAGATGAATATATAAAATAAAAGGCTAAAATAACCCCAGAACTCAAAACAACATGTACCCACTACTTACTATCACGTGAAATGATGTGTAACATCAGAAATAGGGAACATAGAGAGATATAACTAACAGTTTAATGTTGTGTAGGTTTTCTCTATTTTTCAAAACTAAGTTACTGGCTCATTCTGGCTATAGCTGGGTGAGGAAAGTGGCAACTTTTGTCCCTGAGAAACAATGATGAGCATGGACAAGTGAAAAACAACCAAGAATGCATTGAGCACTCCAGAACCCAACTAAAGGTTACAATAATCTGAGAAGCATTTATGCTTGAAGCGCTGGTAAACATGGATCAAGAAATGCGGTCACCCATGGCAGTCTGGCCCACAGATGGTCCTGTCTCTCCCTCATTCAAGTCTCCACAAGCCCAGTCAACGCCGAGGTTCTGCCAGGGCCAGATTTTGCCAGATGAGTCCTGCCAGCTTGTCTACCACAGTCAAGAGAAGCTCACTTGATTGACCTGGTGGTGTTGGTGTTGGTGGAAATTACCATCTCAGAGGCAGGTGAGTGACCATGCCGATGGCTTCAGACTGAGGTTGCAGTGATGTCTGAGACAAACATATTCCTGCCCGAGGCTGCCTGAACACATGGCAGGACAGGGAAAAGGCTCAAGTAAGCCATAGTCCCGACCGACCCCGAGCCCATGCACAGATGCAGAGACCAAAAGGGCCCAGTGGAAAGCAATGACTGGGAAGGCTTGAAAATGACTCGATCTTTGAATTTTCTGCTACACCCACATACAAATCCGTTGATATAGCGCAGCGGCTCACTGGCTCGAGATGGTTGAGTGTGATCTCTCTCTAGTCATTGGATGACCATTATGCTGTGGGAACACAGGAAGTCAGGCTTAAAAATAATAAAGAGAATCAATGTAGCCAAAAGTTGTTCTTTGAAAAGAGAGAAAGGGAAAAAAAAAAAAAAAGGCAAACTTCTAGTTAGACTGACCAGAAAAACAGAAAGAGGGCACACATTTCCAAAATCAGGAATGGAGAGGGAACATCATGCTGACCCTATAGAAATTAGAAGAATTACAAAAGGGGCCCCTGGGCAGCTCAGTCACTTGAACCTCCGCCTCTTGGTTTTGGCTCAGGTCATGATCTCAGGGTTGTGAGATTGAGCCCCACCTCGGGGTCCACACTCAGGGGGGCATCTCCGAGATTCTCTCTCTCTGTCCCTCTCCCTCTGCCCTTCCTCCTACTCATGCTCTCTCTCTAAAATAAATAAATCTTTAAATATATAAATATATATGAATTATAAGCAAATATTACAAATAATTTTATGCCAATAAATTAAAAAACTTAAATGAGTGAACTTTGGTACTTTGCATCTTTCAAAGAATTGATTCCTTTAATCAAACATTTAAGGAAGAAACGATATCACTTATATGCAATGTCTTCCAGCAAAATAGAAGAGGAGGCTCATGTTAAGAGGACAGCATTACCCTGATATCAAATCTAGACAAAAATATAGCAAGAATAGAGAACTACGGACCAATATTCCTCATAAACATGGATAAAAGCATCCTCAAAATGTTAGCAAATTGAATCCAGTAATGCAGTAAAAGAGAAACACATTATGACCAAGTAGGGTTTATCTGAGGAATACAGCCTAGTTCATTCAGTATTTGAAATTCGGTCTGTGTAACCATGATATTAACAGACTAAAGAAGAAACACCACATGATTATCTTAATAGATGCAAAAACGCATTTGGAGGAATTCAATGTCAATTTATATTTTGAAATGTCAGGAAGTAGAGGGAAATTTCCTTAAGTTAATAAACAGCATCAACAAAAAAGCCACAGCCAACATACTTAATGGTGAAAGACTGAATGCTTTTCCCCTAAGATCAGGGATAAGGCATACATAAGCCACCATGGGCAAGGAAAAGAAATTAAAAGCATTCATATTAGAAAAGAAAAAATAAAACTGTTTCTTTTTTTTTTTTAGATTTTTATTTATTTGAAAGAGAGAGAGAGAGAGCATGAGAAGAGGGAGGGCCAGAAGGAGAAGCAGACTCCCTGCCAAACAGGGAGCCCAATGTGGGACTCGATCCCGGAACTCCAGGATCATGACTTGAGCCTATAGCAGTTGCTTAACCAACTGAAACACCCAGGCGCCCCAATAAAAACTGTTTCTATTTACAGACGGCATGATTATCTGCATAGAAAGTCATAAGGAATCTTCTAGAAAGCTCCTGGAATTAATTATTTAGCCATGTTCACAAATACATGGTTAATATACAAAAACTATCATATACATAATGTACTAGCAATGGACATTTGCAAATAGAAATTACAACAATAAGTCCAGTTTAATAGCTTTTAAAAACAAAATACTTTGCTATGAATCTAGCAAAATATGTGCAGGTTTGGCATGCTGAAAATGACAAAATATTGGTAGATTTAATGCAATCCCATGAGTAAATGTAAGACAAAACCATAAAACTTTCAGTAGAAAATCTCTGTGACCTCAAGTTAGGCAAAAGCTTTCTAGATATAATAGTAAGACCATGACTGATAAAGGAAAAAAATTTGATGAAATGGACTTCATCAAAATTAAAATCTTTTGCTCTGAGCAAGCCACTGCTAAGAGAATAAAATGACCAGCTACTGACTGGGTGAAAATATTTAAAAACCATGTATCTGACAAAGGACTTATATCTATAATATAGAAAGAGCTCTCAAAATGCAATAATAAGGAAACAAACTCTCAATTATATCAATTGGCAAAAAAAATGTAAACACTTCACTAAATCAGGTTAGAATAGTAATTAAGTACATGGAAGGAAATTCTGTACCATTAATCATAGGGAAATGCAAATTAAACTACAGTGAGATACTACTACCTACTTATTAGAATGGTTGTAATACTATCAATCAAACAAATAGACCTTTGAAGACCAAGTGCCCGTGAGCATTCAGAGCAAGTGGAGCTTTCATATATTGCTGGTAGGAATGCAAACTAGTATGGCCATTCTGGAAAACCTGTTTGGCAATTTCTGTAAAGTTAGAGACAGATTTACCAGATGGCCCAGCAATTATACTCTTAGATATTTAACCTATAATTATAGTTACACAAAATACGAAATAAATATAGTTACACAAAAACCTATATGTGAATATTTATAGCAGCACTATTCATAACAAGGAAAAACTGGAAATAAATCAAATGTCCTTTTTGTTTGTCACCACATTTTGGGGTGTCACAGGTCCTAGCAACTAAGTGTATATAGACCAAGGATGCCACTTAAATATCTTAAGTGTTCAGCATGGCCCTCCCCCTCAAAGTCAGTTACCCAGCCCCAAATTTCAATAGTGCCTTTGTTGAGAAACCCTGCTTTAAGATATCTGAGAGTCCTTGGACCATATTCGGTGGTGTTGACGATTCCCTCTGATTCCTTTTTATTGTCCCGTCTTCCTTGCTCTCCCTCATCCTGAATTCCTATTTATTTCTACTGTAGAATTCTTCAACTATTCCCTTTTTTTCTTGTCCTCCTCGATGGATTATGTTTTCAGGCTCATACTGCCATCTCAAGAGGTTTAATAAAGTGTCTTCCTAAACAAATATAGTACACTCTGGAAGAGGAGTTTTATGCCATTTGTTAAGACAACAATCATTTTCAGCTTGTTATACCCCCACACGCACTGAGTTATACTTAGGGTACCACAGTGGGTGTGTTCTTGTCTCATGTTTGTTTCACTTAATAGAGTATCACGAATATTTTCCCATTGCTTACCTAATAGGATGCCGCTGGCCAAATGTTCCTGGTTCTCCCTTCTTCTTTTTTTTTTTTTTAAGATTTTATTTTTATTTATTTATTTGACAGACAGAGATCACAAGCAGGCAGAGAGGAAGGCAGGCAGAGAGGGGGAAGCAGACTCCCTGCTGAGCAGAGAGCCCGATGTGGGCCTCGATCCCAGGACCCTGGGATCATGACCTGAGCCGAAGGCAGAGGCTTTAACCCACTGAGCCACCCAGGCGCCCCTGGTTCTCCCTTCTTTAAGGACATAACAGGATCATGCTTCCCGCCACCTTTGCAATGGGCAGGGACATGTGCCTAGTTTTATTAAATGATTTGAGAATGGAATTGAAACATCATTTCTAGGCCAGAGTATTTAATTACTTATTTGATAACTTTCAGAGCTCTTTGTTATTCTGCGGGTAACTCGACTAGCAATGTTGGAGATCAGCGCTTTTCCATCAGCCCTTGTTCATATGATGTACATGTGGCATGAGAAAGAAATGAACTTCTGTAATTTTAAATCATTGGAACTTGGGGTGTTTATTTCTGCTGGATGACCTAGTCTATCCCAATTGACACATCTGATACCCACTCATCACTTCTGTTTAGAGGTTTACTTCTCACCGTCAGATAAAGGCAGCTATATCCAACATCAAGAGGGTTTGTCTTCTTTGGTCTACCCTAATTGCCATCCTATTCTTCTTTCCAGTGGTTAGTTTAGGGGAAGGCATATAACTTTCTTCTGAGGCAACATGGGAGGTCAGCTGAGTACTCCTGAGAAAAGTTTCCCTGATCCTAGATAAGAGACCTAAAGAGACAGTCCTTTGGGCTTCTGGACATTGCTGTATTTGGATGTGGCTCCTGGAACCTTCTTGCCATTTTGAAAGAGTGAAAGAGAGCCCCCCAAAGCAAATCTGACCTGCTAAGGATGGCAGAGCAGAGTGACGGAAAGAACCTGGGTCTTGATGACATTATTGAGCCCGAAATTTGTCCTACCTCTAGACTTCCAGATATGTGTCATAATAAAAGTCCTTATTTTCAAGTCCATTTCAGTGTTTTATGTTACTGAAAACATCCAAAGTGATCTATCGTTATGTTGACTTCCGCGATGTTGATTTAATTGTCTGTAAAACATGTCTAGACTATAATATATTTAATTAACTTCCTGTGACCTAACAGTTAGGTAGTTTTCCATTTTCAGACACTAATAAAAGGAGGGTCCCTCACTGCAAATAGTGCCAAATAAAAGTTACAAGCATTTTTCTGCTTCCTAAGAGTGGGAGGCCTGCATCCCTTTGAACCAGGTCTTTATTCATTCACCCACTCATTTCTATTTTTTGTGGGAGTCTCAAGATAGAACTGTAATTTAGAACTGACAAGATCCTGGTCCTCATGTAGCTCATAAAAACTTACATTCCTTTGATTTGGTAAAACCAACCAGTGGTGCTTTAGTTACCTAAATGTGAAACGAATTCCCACCCACTGGTTTGTGGAGAAAGATGACAGCCAATGTACTGGACTGAGAGATGAAGTGTTTTGATTAGAAATATAAAGTAAACATATTTTAGCATAAAGAATTATGGCCCCAGACTTTGTAACTTCTTAGGCAAATACACAATTTTCCATGGATGAATTTAAATTACTTATTCCTTCAAATTATTCTGTCGTTTTTAAAACCAATTAATTGAGGCATAGTTGACATACAGACACACAACTTGATGTGTTTGGAGATAGGCATACACCCATGAAAGCATCATCATGATCAGTGCCATAAACTTATGCACCACCTCCAAAAGTTTCTCTCCACCCCAGAAAACAGAACACAAAGAGTTATCAATGAATTATCACCTTACACCTGTTAGGATGGCTGTATATATGTGTGTGTGTGTGTATATATATATATATATGCACACATATGTATATATATACATATATATATACACACACATATATATGAATGATATAGAGAAAAGGGAACCCTTTTACACTGTTGATGGGCAGGCAAAATAGTACAGCCACTACGGAAAACAATACGGAGGTTCCTCAAAAAATTGAAAATAGAATTACTATTTGATTAAGCAATTCCATTTCTGGGTATATTTCCAGAGGAATTAAAATCCAGATCTTGAAGAGATATCTGCAGTCCCATGTTCACTGCAACATTATTTACCATAACTGAGATATGGAAACAACCTAAATGCCTATCAACAGACGAACAGATGAAGAGAATGTGAGACGAAGAAGGAAATCATGCCATTTGCAAGAACATGGATGGACCTGGAGGACCTTATGCTAAACGAAATAAGTCAGAGAAAGACAAATATTGTGTGATTTCACTTATATGTGAACATAAAACAGTCAAACTCGTGGAAGCTGATAGTCAAACAGTAGCAGGGGGGATGGGGAAATGGAGAGATAGTGGTCAAAGGGTCCAAAGTTTCAGTCATGCAGGAGGAATAAGTTCTGGAGAACTACTACAGTTCAACGTAAGGCCTTCAATTAACAATGCTGTATTGTGTACTGAAAAATGTGATAAGAGGGTAGGTGTTATGGTAAGTTCTCTTACCACAAAAGGAAAAAGCAAAATAATAATAATAATAATAAGTTATCATATCTTTGAAGATTATGTATTCTTATTGCCTATGGTGTAGGAAAAGTTGAGGACTGGACTGGAACAGTACATCTTGCCTGAGTATGTGGGTCTAGAGGGAGAATACTATAAAAATAAGAACTGATTCCTGAGAAGATTGAGATTTTTAAAAAAATAGCTGTCTCCACAAACTTTTTTTTTCTCATTCTACAAAGATTTATCATTTTCAAATTCCAGTGAAAGGGACTGGAATAATTTACCAATTTTGTTTCCAATTATGTACCTTAGAGATACCTCAGGAAAAACTGTCAGACACAACCTAAAAACATTTGCAGAATGTAACATTGTGGTGACCGCACCGAGGTTGATGGTTACGGGCATATTAAACTCTTCGAGTATTAACATGGTTACATCCTGTTTATACAGGACATTGGTCCAGTAACAAAAATAAAGAACAGCAGCTGGAAATTTATCTCATTCAATGTTCAGAGATAAAAGGGTTAATCATTCATTCCATTATTTTCCACAGATAAGTCTTTTCATATTGAAATCAGATGGCAATTAAATGCAGCTGTTTTTCCAAGCTATTACGCGAAGAGGATGCTGACGACCATCGCCCTACAGCATTCTGCATCATAAGGACCCTTCCGTTCACCAGTTCTGGCCACTTCCAAAACATACCCAAGAACCCAGTTTTATTTCTGTCCAGGAAGTTGGGTGCCAAGGATCAGAAACAAGCACAGGTACATTTAAGCAGCAAGATTATGGTCAACAGACTCTGAAAATGGGAAATGGCAGACATAGCGAGGCTGGGAAAGCCCCAGCCCCAGCCCCAGCCCCAGGCCCAGCCCCAGGCCCAGCCCCGCCCCGCCCCGCCCCGCCCCGCCCCCTTCCCGGCCCCGCGTAGAAGCAGCCTCTACACAAGCTTAATGGTGCATTAGCAGCAGCTGTGGCGTCTCCTGGAACGTGGATATCGGGAGATGGTTCGACGTTCTGCTTCCCCTTTGCTGCATGCTCTTGGAGAAGCTACCCCGAGTCCCTATATCCTCATTAATCACATGTAGACAAAATGAAAGCATTCACGTTATTGGGTTATTTTGAAAAAATAGCATCATCATGTATGTGAAAAAGTATTACTAACTTAGTAGACATATTGTTTTTAGTTATTGCTTGTTTGGGGGGGTTAGTTAAAATGAAAAATACTTTGAAGGTTGAGTTCCCAGACATGTCATAAAAAAAGATGTTTCTATTTTTTATTGTTCAATAATACGTAATCACCATTGAAAAATAAAAACACCCGACATGGGCATGCTTACACACCCTCACCCCTCCAATGTCAGTGTCTGCTGGTGTTTCGCTGATGCCGTCTTGCCCTTGGCTTCCAGGCAATGGAAGGAAGTGACTCTGTACATCCCTTCCCATATGGAACATCACCTATCAGCACTATCCTTAAACCCTCTGTCCTTGTTATCCTTCTTAGGAAATCCTTCGCTCAGGTTGTGTTTTATTCTAGAAGTCGGAGCATCTCTTTTACAAATATTTAAATTATTAGTCCATCTGGAGTTAATTTGACATAGGGTGGGAGAGATGTGTCATATTTTTGCAAATGCTAATCCATTTACAAAATAGATATCTTTGCAAATGGCATTCAACACCATTTATTGAATGACCCCGCCTTTCATCACTGATTTGAATTGTAAATTTTTCCATATACTAAGCTACTAAATATATTTGAGAAGGTTTTTGGATGAGACATTCCCCTGAATTGTCTGTTCTTTGCCCAATCATTCCCACACATTTTGATTAACTTTGTAGAAACTTTCCTGTTTGAGGCCCTCAAACTTTCTTTTCCATCATCGGTTGGCTTTCTAGCATGCTTCCTCTTTCTGAAGATCTTCACTTGATCTTAGCCAAAAGGCCGAGAAGCGATCTCTTTCTGAAGATCTTTAGAATCATTTTATATTCACTTTCTAGACATTCATGAAAATACAGAAAAATCTCCAAACTTTCAACAGCATAAACATTTAAGGTGACAGACAATATGATACCAGAAGCAGGATGTAGGATTAACCTCCCATCCACTTGAAAGCTCCCCTAGCCTTGTGGCTCTGAATGTACATACCTTTATGACTGCAAGTAATTTGCATTTATTTTTTAAAACGTTGGCTTTCCCATCAGAGTCTGAGCTCATCTGGGGCAGAAGGTACTTCTTAAATATCTTCCATACCATTGCATAGGGATCGGGACACAGTAAATGCTCAAAAAACATTTAGAGAATTGATTCATGGTACACAAAACTCTTTTGCTTGGCAAAACCCTGGCTGTGATTTTCCTCTCTCTTTGCTGGAGGGCAAGGTCCTGGGGTGCCCAAGTCTTGCCCAGCTTGAAGATGCCTTTCCTCCCCCACCTGGCTCACAGTCAGCACTCGGCAAATGCTGACTTCCATTTCCGTGTCCTCTCTTCGCTTCCCTCTCCTGTGGTGGTGGTTATTGGAGTCTGCTAATATTTCCCTAAGAAAACCAGGTGGCTGCCAGGTGGACGTCACCAGTACAAATGAAAACACGGTTCCACATTGCTAGAGCTGCCGAGCCTGGGTAGAGACAGATTCCCTGAAATGATCTTATCTAGGCCAGCTTACTCGACCTTGTTTTTGTTAAAGAGTGCAGAAATGGGACCTTCAGTAGGACTTCGAAGTCTGAAGTTTCTGGAGGTCCTCAAGAAGCAGGGGCAAGTTGATGACCCTGGGTGAGGAGGCCAGGAAGGGCACAGTATTCTTTTTTTTTTAAATTTTTTCAGGGTTCCAGAATTCATTGTGTATGTACCACCCCCAGTGCTCCATGCAATCCGTGCCCTCCTTAATACCCACCACCAGACTCACCTATCCCCACCCCTCCCGCCAAAACCCTCAGTTTGTTTCTCAGAGTCCACAGTCTCTCATGCTTCCTTTCCCCCTCTGATTTCCCCCAACTCACTTCTCCTCTCTTTCCAGTATTGTTTTGAAGTGGGTCTCCCTGGGGTTCACTGTAAAATGTCAGGGGCAGCTTTCCTCTGATAGCTTCTGGGTACCCTACATATGTCAAAGGAAGAACCAAAGGTTTTTTCTTGCATCACAGGCTGAACTGGTCAAACGGGTCACAGAAGGCCCTCCGTGCATAGACAGCGGTGGGAGATGCTGCTGGGAAACAGCGGACACCCCGTGTGGAGGCAGACTTCTCATCTGTGGTCATAGGAAACTCTGGGAAATGTCACATGTAAAGGAGGAAAGAAACTAAAATCCTGTGACTGAGCTCTCTCTCTATTGCCTTCTCACATTTTCATAGCAATTGGGGGTGGGGGCGGGGTGGCTTAAGGTGGACCTTAAGAGAATTTCTAAAACCCACAGGAAGTCAACCCTGAGGCTAGAGAATGTTTGGAGGCTTCTCCTGCTTCTGCCAAGGGTCCCTTTGCCTAGACACAGCCAGAGGCCCTCCAGAGGATCTCTAGGACAGAACTCACACATCCTGGGCTCACACAACTGTTCCCACTCTTCCTTCAGGGGCTCCTTCCCTGAATGTGTCCAAACCTTCCTGGTCCCCTGTAGCACAAGGCCCGGCTTTGACCCTGGCTGGATCGCTGTCGACCAGCAGCCTGGGCCCAATTCAGCTTCCTGCTTTGCTAGTTTTCCTGGTGTTTGTTTGCAGAGGAAACCTTGATCGCTCAGCCTGTGGGAGAGATTATTCTCTGAGACTTTTACGGCTTGTTTCTTCTCTTGAAGGACAGACAACAGTGCAATGCTTTGCTTTAGGGACTCCTTTTGGATTGGGGCAGGTACAGAGAGCTCAAGGGTCTGGGGCCAGCAACCTTAGCGGTCGCCACGCTCCACTCTCTTTAGGAGCTGACCTTGGACCTCAGGTCTTAGGAGGGTGCACCTTACAGTCTGGAGAATGGCCTGGCCTCAGTGTGGGCAGTCAGCTTTGACCAAGCCCACAGCTTTGCAGCAGAGGGGAAAGAGCTGAGGGATGCCTATGCTGGTTCTGCAAATTAATTCTGGCAACTGATGGGGTGACAGGTTGTAGCTAGATCCCCCTCTCTCCTGGACAAGAACAGATAATAGTTGAACATCATATGAACACCTGTGTCTGGTTCTTGGTGCCCTGGAGGTGAGTTAGGAACAAATGTCCAAGCGTTTTGCCTGCTCGGGTCCAACTGTGCTCCCAATTTCACAGAGGAAAATGATGGGTGTTTCCCCAGTGCCCACGCGTGCTTGACCTCAGGTATTACCTTGGTTCAGTCTTACAAATGGTAGTGCATTGTAATGTAGGCAGTATGTACGCTCATTTCCCCTTTCCTTTCCTTTTTGTTATTTTTACCACTGAAGAAACCGAGGTCCAGAGAGGCGTAGTGCCTTGTCCATGGTCACAGAGCAGAACTTGTTTCAAGTCTCATGCTTAGAAGGAGGTCTGTTAGTGTTTGCAGGTGGTGAGATTTAATTTAAAGCCAAGCATAAGATAGGTGCCTTTGTGGTTTCTTTCATTCATTATTTATTTGTTTACTACTTCTCAGGACCAAAGCAAAGTTTTAGCATCCAGCTAATTCATCATTCCTTGTAAGAGCTGTGTCTGTTTCAGCTTAGAATTTTTCTCTTTTGCTCACATCCCCATTGCTTTCTCCCCTAGAGGCACCACACGCCTCTGTTCGGCGCATGTCCTTGGGTGTGTGTGCTTGAAAATATACATGTAGTATCATTTTATATAAAAATGTGTGTTAGACTGTAGGCATAACATTGTGCTACACATTTTATTCTATTTCCTCTTTTTGTTGTTTAAAGATTTAAATTTCTAGGGTACCTGAATGGCTCAGATGGTTAAGCGTCTGCCCTCAGGTCAGGTCATGATCCTGGGGTCCTGGGATCAAGTCCCTCATCGGGCTCCCTGCTTAGCGGGGAGCTTGCTTCTCCTTCTTCCTCTGCTTCTATCTCTCTTCGACTTTCATGAATAAATAAATAAATAAATAAATAAAATCTTTAAAGATTTAAATTTCTCCATATGTGGCTTTTCTGTCCATCTAGTTCATTGCTCCCGAGAGCTATATTGCATTCTTTGGTGTACATCTGCATTCCCCCAGTGATGGGTACCGGGACCATGTCCACCTCTGTCTACCTCTCTGCTACACAAATAATGGTGTTGAGCATCCTTGAACATGTGAGAGCTCCTCAAGGGGAAACATCAAGTCTCTGTACTTTCTGTTGCCGGTCAAAACATGAAAGGAGAGCTGGACAGCTGGAGATGGTGTCATATTTATTTTAAATGCAACCAATAGGAACCTGGAGGGCATCCCCCATTAAAGGGACTACTCTACAAAGAGAACCATTAAAATGAATGTAAATCACAGTAGCCTCGGGGACTGTTTAATAACAATCTGACTTTTTATTGGGTGAGCAGGAGATGTGCCAGCTTTCTCCTTACAAAGTCTTCTGGATCTTTTGTAGAGAGAGATTCTATCTGAAATGCTATGGAGATTACTGAGGGCAGAGGGCTGCTCAGGGAGTAATGGCCATAAATCCAATTAGTAACTCACTTTCTCTTTTGCCACAGGCTCCATTTCGCCCAAAAACACGGAAGATAATTCCATGCTCTGGAACCTGTTAAATCCCGGGGGCGCCATGATATCATGCCACCAAGACACAAGGGTTTCTTGCTTGGACTGGAATGACACACTAAACCACAATTGTTCTAGAGTAGATTGGTGTGGGTGCCTTGTCACACTTTATTCTGTGTACTTGTATATCATTTCCAATAAAAGTGTGTTCCTGTCTCATTTGTGAAATAAGGAAATGGAAGAAAAATTTGAGGGATTTCTGGAGAAATTTAACAAGATCTTTAGTTAGGACTTTAGCAAGATCTCTAGATGACAGGAACCCCACTTATTTCTGGTTGAGTGTACTAAGGCAGCAGAGGCACCAAGGTTAGGGATCCTGCTCGAATGAGGACAGCTGGCACAGGGGAGAGAGCTTGTGTCTCTTGACTCTTCCACTTCAGTCCTGGGTCAGTGGGTAAGATCAGTCAGCAGAGCCACTGGGGGTTGAGGAGCCCAAGGGCTGAGCCAAAGAAGGATCTTGGATTCTGGACCACTACTTGTTTGAGAACTGGCATGCTTCAGAAACCAGATTCTTTAATGACAAAGTTTTATGACCCAAAGCAAAGAACTGAGATGCCTGGGATAAAAATAAAATGCTTCTTTTTTATTTTATTTTAATTTTGAGGTTTAAAAAATACCATGTAATTGCTTCACTTCTGTTTTCTTTGAGCTAGAAGACAATGCATGTTGAGAACAGATCATCTAGAGGATGGCTACACTCATACAGGGTTCTTTCTTTCTCTTGTTACCTCTGTACTTGTTATGAAGATGCTTCTTTGGGTTTGTAGTTCTGTTACAACTTTGATTGAAATCAAGATCTGAATGACTAAACCACATACTTTTTGCACGAGTTTACAGAAAAAACACAAAGGATTTGAGTTTGAGTCCTTGACTTGTCATTTACTAGTAACCTTGAATAAGTGATCTAACCCTCTGAAGCTTTAGTTTATTATCTTACAAATTATATGCATAATATGTAATTGAAAATGTTGT
The DNA here is from genome assembly GCA_003697995.1 of Taxidea taxus jeffersonii. Taxonomy (NCBI): domain Eukaryota; kingdom Metazoa; phylum Chordata; class Mammalia; order Carnivora; family Mustelidae; genus Taxidea; species Taxidea taxus. The sequence continues at coordinate 23,418 of RCUC01126187.1, forward strand.
TGTGAGGATTAAGTAAGATACCATAGGGAGAGCTTTCAGTACAATGGCTGGCAATAGTAAGCTCTCAAGAATGATACCTAGAGTTATTAACAGGCACATATTTATTATGATTACTTTCCCTTGTATGACCCCAGGGATCCACGAGGTATTTGTTAGGTACACTAATATCCTGAATTCTTCAAAAGCAGAGCCTGAGGCAAGGATTTGTGTGCAAAATGTTTATTCAGAAGGTGATCTTAGGAAGTACAGTAAAGAGAGTCCAGAAAGAGAAGAAAGCCAATAAGTTTACCTCTATTATAGGTAACTGGACACAATCCTGGGGGTCTCCCAAGGGACTGTGTGAAATGTACTTCAAAGAACATTGGATAGGCACCCATAGTGTCTCCCACAACTACATAAATTCAATCTCCAATTAGGTTTTGAGTATGTGTCACCATTATGTTGAAACATCTTTTTTTGTTGTAAATCAGACAATGGTCTCTATTTAGCTGACTTTCTCCATGTTTAGACGGAGCCACTCTACCACAGTGATCTGCTTTGCCAGCTCCTTGACCATGATCTGATGTAGGGCATGGTTTAAGCTGCAAAATGTTTCAGCCTGATAAACACATCTGTGGCATTAAGTTTAAGTTCACATGTGTACCATTCCATTTAAAGTTGACATAAGTTATCTCTTAGACTCTGGTTCTCAAAATTTAGGGGCAGGAGCTTCTGGAAATCATGGAGTTCTTACAGAGAGCACCACATTCATTGCAGAATACCACACAATTCTGATATATTTCATTCCAAAACCTGAGCAGAAAAAATGATAGCAAGAAATATGACCATATTATGAAATTATTAACATGGACATGCAAACACACGTATCAGTTCAATGTAATTGGCTCTTTATGAGTTTCCACTAGTATTTGTTTGCTAATTAATCATTAACTTGTTATCTGCTGGAATTTGCTAGCAGATAAGCAATAGTAGGCACTGTAGATATCAGAAAAACATGTAAAGAGAAAACTAAAATTAAATAAAATTTTACCTGTTTTTACATTAATCTGAGACAAAGAATCCCTAACTCCCTTTCAGGGACAAGCCCCCTCCGCCTAACTGATCAAACACTGGCACTCGAGAACCCACTTAAAAGTCAATTAAATGACTATAGTGCCATTTTAAGGCAATATTCACCAATCAAAATGAGGGTGATACCATGATTCCAGGTTACTTGGAAGTTTCCAAGAGAGGCAGAGTACATAGAAGCTATGTCATAGCCACTGTAGAAACAAAATGTGAACTTCTGACCAAGATAGAGTATATTGCTTCTTTCAGGAAAGCTTTACTTATTTTAATATTTTGCTCTAAATCAAGCAATAAACAACTGAATATAACTAAAATAGCTGCCTCCTTTGTTTATACTATGCCTTACTTCCAGACACCCATTTCCTAAAACTGGAATGCCTTCTACCGTCTTTACTTTAGGCTTACCTCAAATCCCTTGTCCCCAAAAAACCATACCTCAGCCACTTGCAATCAGACCCTCTCTGGAATTCTTAGGACACTTTTTGTACTGTTCACTTGGTCCTCAGTGCCACCCTATATTGTTAATGCTATCTGTCCCTCTTACACACACACACACCCCATACACTCCTCCTATCTTTCCTAACTAGACATAGTCCACATTTTATCACTGTTTGTGCCCAGCGGCGCCCTGTACACAGTGGGAACATGTAAATATATTAGAATCATACAGTCAGGCATTACCCCAACATATTTACAGCCCACTCTTTACAAACATCAGTGTTTCTCAAGATTGAATCAGGTAGAGATGCCTTAAAGAAGAAGAAATTTGGGGTGCCTGGGTGGCTCAGTGGGTTAAGCCTCTGCCTTCGTCTCGGGTCATGATCTCAGGGTCCTGGGATCGAGCCCCGAATCGGGCCCTCTGCTCAGCGGGGAGTCTGCTTCCTCCTCTCTCTCTGCCTGCCTCTCTGCCTACTTGGGATCTCTGTCTGTCAAAAACATAAATAAAATCTTTAAAAAAAAAAAAAAGAAGAAGAAATTTGTGCACCTTTGGTGTTGGCTTAAAACTTTTACGCACTGCATGTGTTTGAGTATAAAACAAAACAAAGCATACACTCCTTATGTTTGTATCTCTCATGCACCCATGAAACTAAAAGAGTTTACAACTCAGTGCAAGTAAACCCAATATATTCCAATTAACATTCCCTCGACAGATGATGCTGTTTGGCTGAAATGAAATTGCTATTCAGGGTGTGAGTATGATGCTGCTAAGGCAGCCCCTTACAGTCCAGCACTAGGTGGGTCTGCTGTGTGACGGCTCCATTTTCCCTCCCAAGGCACTGGGAAACCACCATGTGTACGATAAAACACCATGTCATTTGCGCTCTGCTTGGCCCGAATACATCATTTATGTATTAATTCCAACTTCTCTTCCTTTCTCATTTACCTGTGACAATGAACGTCTGTGCTTCTTGGCATCAACGTGGTCTTAAATACAGATACCAGGAAATCATGTGAAATACAGATACTAGGAAATCATGGGGCAATGGTTTGTTGCACGGTGGTCATCCAAATGACAATGATGATGATAATATTAATAGTTAAGATTTCCAGACTAGTTACTATGTGTCAAGCACGTTTCTGCACCTAGACTGTCCCATTAAATTCCCATACTCACTGCTTGAGAAAGATGCTATTATGATCGTGATTTTACAGATGGGAAAATTGGGGCTCAGAGAAATTCAATGGCATTTTCAAATCCATCCCATATATATATATAGAATTGCAACCCATAATGTTTGACTCCAGAACCTGAACACAACACTTAACATCCATTTGTTTAGTTTATCGTTAAAATGAACACAAAATTTGGGGCGCCTGGGTGGCTCAGTTGGTTAAGCGACTGCCTTCAGCTCAGATCACGATCCTGGAGTCCTGGGATCAAGTCCCACATCAGGCTCCCAGCTCCATGGGGAGTCTGCTTCTCCCTCTGACCTTCTCCTTGCTCATGCTCTCTCTCACTGTCTCTCTCTCAAATAAATAAATAAAATATTTTTAAAAAATGAACACAAAATTAAAACAATTGTTGTACAGAATATCACACTCCAATGTTTGATATTTCTATACACCCACAATTTATCATATGTCGGTAATCATGCCTGTAGATTTTTTTTGAACTGCTAAGTGTTGGAGTCTTTATAGCTAGCTAAAACTCAGCTTCATGTCCACAATCAAAGAAGTGCTTTACTGATGAAAATACATAACTTAATTGTAGTTCTCAACAAATGTAATATATTTGAAAGAGTTGAAAAAAAATGCGTTTCATGCTCTTCTATTATACTGGTCAGACAATGTCTTCATTCAGAAGTCCATTGACTTCCCTAGTCCTCAGCTTTGGGGCAAGCTGTCAAGGACAGCAGAGTGGAGGGGACCCGTAAGGCGGAAGAATCTACAAATCCAGTTTAACATGCGTAGCCAGGTTCTTCTGAACTTGGAGTTTGAACTTTTCTTTCAGCTTACTGATTCAAATTCTCCAGAAGTCAGTATGCCCTCACCCAAACTGGGAAATATGCAGACTTCTTTATGCCTTCAGACTGCCAAAATAAGCAAAATAAACTCTTAAAACATGACTTATTACCAGCATCCTTCCTTGTTCAATGGACAGGTTCAGTCAGGAAGACATCTGGAAAAGAAAAGGATGTACTTTGGGCTGCACCCTCCCCCTCCCCCACCCTCAATTCAGCAACATAGAACTATATATGTTTGGTCAAATCTCCTGCCATTCTTTAAAAAAAAAATAGTGTGATTAACTTACTGATTTCTGTTTCCCAAGTAAACAGGCAACTTAGGAATGAGGACAAAGCTTTTAGACCTGTAAGGGATACAGGGGATACATTTTCTCATAATACTACAGAAGAGGTTTTCTCTGATTTATCAGCTTTCTACTGTGTTTGCAGCACATTGCACAGGGTCCAACGCCAGACCCTGTGAAGTGGAAGACAAGTTCTCTAAGCTTAAGACTCTTACAGGCTTATTACATTTGGAGTCATGCACTGCAACCAGAATAGCTACATTCAGACTTTGGCTACTATTCCTTCCATCTTCAAAACAACTTGGTTAGGCAAAATGTGAATTATTACGCTCACGTAGACAAGGCTATTAGGGCACAGGAGGTGAAAGCTAAGGTCATACAACTAATTAACGGCTGAGCCAAATCTTCAAGTTAGGTTGCTTTGTCTTCAGTTTCTCCCACTAGACCAAATTTCCGCTTTAGGGCAATGCAGAAACAGCATTCGAGAAGGTGTTTAGATTTATTTCTGAAGTTGATCTGGCTCCATCGTGAATATTAAAAAAAACAAAACCAAAACAACCAAAAAACCCACACCTGATTTGTAATTGGAGCCTGGAGTATCACCCACAGCCTGAGCTGATGATTTCGTTACCAGCTGCTGGAACACTTCAATGGGAAGACGTGAAATTCCTGCAGGAAATGACTCCAGGCAGCTCTGAATTAGTAAGGAAATTAAATGACTAACTTCAATGTTTCCTGGTTTTTGTCTATCTTAATTAACAATTTATTTTGGTAAAGGAAAAATTGAACAACTTTTTAACAGTCAACATGTAAAACTTAACTATCTGTTTATAGTAAAAACATGATTCCCAGGTCTGTTTTTATTTAAAGAAAAGAAACACATTTCTGAACAATTTTCAGTAACCATATTCATTAAATGGTTCTAAAAAAAAAAAAGAACCCAACAATTACAGCGTATGTGTGTGTGGGAAATATCAATTTCCTTTTCATATTTCCCAAAGGTGCACTTGAGAAAAATGTGTTGATTATTAACAGGGCTAATATTTTTGTGGTAATGTTATTACTGAACATCTATAATAATTGGAGTTTGGAATTGACAGAGGGATTGTAGCCAGAATATATTGCTGATTTCTAGACACATTAAATATAGCATGGGTCTAATTGAATATTGTTAGGAATTTTTTTTGTTTTGTCTTTGTATGACTTTTGATATATATTTTGATATGACTGTCATTTTGCCCTCATTCACTTATTCAATAATATTTACTGAATGTGTGCTAGGTGCCCAGCTTTCTTCTAGGAGCTAAAAATACATGATAAATTAAATAAAGCTCTTGCTCCCATGGAGATCAGGTTCTAGTTGAGGGAGACGGATGATACCAAAAAGTGGGGAAATCTGTCAGGTAGTGGTAAGGAGTTGAGAATGATGGAGGGGTGATTCTTTCAGTGGGGTGGAATCAGGGAACCAGGAAAGTCCTGCATCATCTCTTTGTAGAAACTTGATGACTTACCATGTTCTTCATCATGGACAAGTACCATGGCATCCTGTCCTGTCCCGGACTCCACCAAAGTCTAGGATAAACTTTTGGGTTCAAGAATAATGGAAAGCAGTTTCAAGAAAGATGATTTTTATACCTGTGTGAATTTTCTCTTTCATTCTAACTTTTTTTACTATGTAATAATATATAATATATATAATATGGTATATACATATATACTATATATTATTATAGTGTATATATATAGTATATAATAGTTATATAATAATAGTATATGATATATAATAGTATATAATATAATAGTATATAATAATTATTAGGAATGAAGAGAATGAGACAAAATTCAGATTCTCATAACAGAGCTAGTTTGTGGTATTGCCAAACAAACTTGTATACAAACTTCTCTTACTAGTTAAGTTTAGAGGCACCAACTTTAATTTTATTAAATTTAAATAAGCCAAATTCTATCTGATGTCTCCAGCATGACTGTGAACAGAAACAAGGGGGGGGACCTTGTGTTGAACAATATCATATACCAAGTGCAGAACTTCTCATATACATTTTTTTTCTTATTCTCACAAGAGCCCTGCGTATGGGTATGATTGTAAGAGGTAAGGAAAGTGTGACTCAGATATGTTACCTATGTTCCCGGAAGTTCCAGAGCTAATCATTCCACACAGAGTTGGAGTGTTTTGTCACTTCTGCCAGATCCTATGCTGCCGTGAGGAAAGAAGGAGATTATCTAATCTAACATCATTTTCCATATGGGCGAATGGAGACAGCTCTGGTGACCTGCCCAAAGTGCCCGAACCAGTGAGCTGGTGGCAGAGTTGGAACTAGCTCAAGTGACATGTGCTGCCTCCCCATGAAAGCTGTAAGCCATGCTCTGGAACTCACTGCCTTTCCGATAAATGTGTGGGACAGCGGATACTCACCTGGGACAAAGGTGAATCTTGACCCCCTCCCTCATACCATTCTCCAAAAAAATGAATTCCAGGCAGATCATTTATCTAAATATGAGAGGCAAACAACAAAGTTTTTGTTTTATTTTGTTTCTTTATATATATATGTATATGTATATACATATATATCTTTTTTAGAATGATAAAGATTTTTATTTTATTTAAAAAATTTTTTTTCTCCTCTCCCATTGGCCAAAGCAAGTCACATGACCAAGCTTAGCGTTAGCATGGGAAGGAAATATGGTGGCATAAATACAGAGATGCATGAAAAATTGGACCAGGATTTATTCAAATTGGACAAACATGTATACACCACATGACTCAGCAATTTCACTCTGAGGTATGCACTCAACAGAAGAGTCTACATGTAAAAAAAAAAAAGAAAGAAAGAAGGGTCTGCATGTGCTCACCAAGAGACATGCACACGAATATTCCTGGGAGCACTATTTATAATACTCTCAAACTGAGAACTACTCAAATAGCCATCCATGTAGAGCGGATAAGCAAGCATACTGGGCTTTATTCATGCAGCAAAACAGTATGCAGCAGTGAGAATGAATGGACTACAACAGCATGTAGATAGATACATAGGTAGGTAGGTAGGTAGATAGATAATAAATAAACAGTAAAATAAATCTTTGGAGTTAGAAGTCAGGCTGGTGGCTACCCTCAAAGAAAAGCAGTGATGGGAAAGGAGCAAGAGGGGGCTTCTGTGGTACAAGTCATGTTCTATTTCTTGGTCTGGGTACTAGTTACATCACTGTGTTCATTTTGAGAATGTTTATTAAAATAGACCCTTAGGTTTTATGCACTTTTCTCTGTGTGTGTTTACATCAATGCAATTTACATAAAACCAGGATTTCATTTGTGCTCTGTTATCTTTTTAAAAAACTCCCGTAGGGGCACCTGGGTGGCTCAGTGGGTTAAGCCTCTGCCTTCGGCTCAGGTCATGATCTCAGAGTCCTGGGATTGAGTCCTGCATCCGGCTCTCTGCACAGCGGGGAGCCTGCTTCCCTCTCTCTCTCTCTGCCTGCCTCTCTGCCTACTTGTGAACTCTGTCTGTCAAATAAATAAATAAAATCTAAAAAAAGGAAAAAAAGAAAAACTCTGGTAACTTTAATTCCATGTATTGTTTCCTCTGTGAAGGTGGTTGGAATCCAACATTAAGAAGCAAATTAATTGTATCATCATTACAGCCACAGCTTAGTTCAGTTCAACTCAACAATTTCATTCAATTTGATTCAGTTTAGTAAAATGGATTGCGAGCTCAAAGCTCTGTGTCAGCACAATGGAAACTAAAAGGAAGATGAGGCCTCCTTGGTTGCTTTTCAGACCTCATTATGCGCTTGAGTCATCAGGGGAATGGGTAAAATGTGCCGACTCCTGGGCTCTACCTCCACAGATTCTGATTCTGTAGGTCTGGGATGGAGACCAACATAGAACATTTTTCATTAAACACTGTAGGTAAAATTGATGCTGTGAATGTTTGGAGCCCATTTTGACAAAAACTAGCAGGAATCAATAATCCAGTGGCAAATAAATTTTGTATTTAAAAAGATACTAAGTCAAGATACAAATTAATAGAGCTATAAAGAACATGACATCGAATGGAGGAAATACAATTTATTAAAAGAAGCGATTGAGTTAAATTTCACTTTGAGACAAGTAGGGCATTTATGGAAAGGTTATAGATTCATTCAATAAAAATATACCAAGAGCCTACTATATGCCAGATATGTGTCTTCAGTAGTGGAGATACAGCAGTGAGCAACACAGACCCAAGTTTCTGCCCAGTAGAGCTTATGTGCTGCTGAAGTCATGTGCTGGCAAAGAGCGCAGCCTCCACAGGGGAGTACCAAGAAATAAACCGGGAGAGGCAGAAAGGAACAAAATTGTAGAAGCTTTTTTGCATCTAGTAATATTTTTATATTCTTTTTTTTTTAAAAAAGATTTTATTTGTTTGAGAGGGGGGGGGGGAGAGCATGAGCAAGGGGAGGGGTGGAGGGAAAGGGAGAAGCAGACTCCCCTCTAAGCAGGGAGCCCGATGTGGGGCTCCATCCCAGGACTCTGGGATCATGACCTGATGTTTAACCAACTGAGCCACCCAGGCAACCCTAATATTTTTATATTCTAAGCTAAAATCGTTTCTTTCATTCCTTGAGTTTCAAACCTTCCTATATCTAAACTGTTTTTCTTGTCATCCTCTCCCCTTTGTGATCGATCAGTCACACAAAGCATTTTTGCAACCCTGTTTACCTTTGTTGTTTGTGTTTCCCTCCAGCTTCATCACATCTTCTTTTGTTATTAGCTGTCTACAAAAAATCCAGAGCATACGGGTAATCTCACAAGAATTATAAGAAGACTGCCAATTACCTCTAATTCTATGACATAGAACATCTTCACAAGCATCTTATAAGAGCTTTGGCTTGACTCCTCACCAAATGTCGTGCCCTCCTACGACATACTCCTTGCCATCACTCCAGGAGTTTGTAGGTATAAGGGGGAGGCTGTTAACCACTTTCTAATGTCTACTCATCTACCAAAGATCTGTATTTCAGGGGACCCCTGCCGTCCTTATTCTGACTGCTTACTTCCATAGACCATTCTTCATTTGCTATGTGGACATTTGCGGGAGAGTTTTGTTGATGTAAGCAATACCAGTTCGTTAGGTGTCAGTGGAAAAAGCCATCAGCTTGCAGTTGATGATAGTGATTCATGCTTCAGACTCATCAGTACAGAAATTTTGTGAACAGCAGTTGGCAAGGCACCTGACACATTTCCAAAGCTTGATGAAAAAGAAATCATTCTTTATATTCAGTCTTCCACTCAGGGTTCTCTCCATGTGACAGGGTCTTTCTTTCTTTCTTCCTTTCTTCCTGATAAAGATTTTATTTATTTATTTGACAGAGATCACAAGTAGGCAGAGAGGCAGGCAGAGAGAGAGGGGGAAGCAGGCTCCCCACTGAGCAGAGAGCCTGATGCGGGGCTCGATCCCAGGACCCTGAGATCATGACCTGAGCTGAAGGTAGAGGCTTAACCCATTGAGCCACCCAGGCACCCCAAGCGTATTTGTTTTTTTCCTTCTTTTTCTTTAAATTTTATTGTGGTAAGAACACCTAACATGAGATCTATCCTCCTAGATTTGTAAGTGTGGAATATGGTCTTGTTATCTATAGGTACAATGTTGTACAATGGATCTCTAGAACTTACTCATCTTGCATAACTGAGATTTTTATAGCCATTGATTAGCAACTCCCCATTTCCTCTACCAGTCCCTAGCAACCTACTCTTTGCCTCTATAAGTTTGACTGTTTTAGATACTTTATGTAAATGGACTCGGGTACTATTTTGTCCTTCTGTGACTTGCTCATTTAACATAGTGTTTACGAAGGCCATCCATGTTGTCATGTATTGTAGGATTTCCTTCCTTTTCAAGGCTCAATAATATAATAATACATTAATAAGTACATACCACTTTTTCTCTATCCATCCGTCAGACATTTGTATTGTTTCCACTTCTTGGCTACCGTAAATAGCTCTGCACTGAACATGGGAGGACTAATATCTCTTTGATAACGTGATTTTTTAAAAGATTTTATTTATTTATTAGTTAGAGAGAGAGAGAGCGAGCACAGGCAGACAGAGAGGCAGGCAGAGGCAGAGGGAGAAGCAGGCTTCCTGCCGAGCAAGGAGCCTGATATGGGACTTGATCCGAGGACGCTGGGATCATGACCTGAGCCGAAGGCAGCCGCTTAACCAACTGAGCCACCCAGGCGTCCCGATAACATGATTTTTCAATTCTTGGGATAAATACCTAGAAGTGGGATTTTTGGTTCATATGGTAGTTCCATTTCTAAGTTTTTGAAGAACTTCAATACTGGGTGCAGGTGCACCATTTTACATTTCCACCAGCACCGTTGGGTTGACCATGGCCCTGAGCCCTGGACTCCACTTTTCCCGGGTTCTCAAGCATCCCTTCTCTATCTTGCATATTCAGTCTCTCTTGCCTGTGAACACCTGTGCTCTGCTCACAAACATGCATCTAAAGGATATTCCCTAAACCCTGTTATTTTCTTAGGCTCCTTAAGAACGTGGGAAGTATCTTCCTGAGCGGTGGGTTCCTCATCACTAAATCACTGCCCATCTGTCTCCTCATCCCCAAGTCAATGTCTGTGTATAAGTGCCAAATAAGGGAAGATGCCACAAAGCCACCATCTGTCACCTTCTCTTCATCTCTAAGCCCACAGTCCTTGTATCCTCATCTTCTGGCTTCTCCTGAACTCTGACTCCCAGGTGGGATGGCTCTCCTTGAAGGTGGCCCACCCACACGGGTCTTAAAAGGTGTTGTGTCCTCTCCAACACCCCAGTCTGGATGAGATCAGAAAATACCTTTTGTCTTCCCCACAGCCAGAAACCTTTAAATGAGGCAGGACTGAAGATCTGGGGTAAATAACTCATGGAATAACCTGAAACCAAATTATCTGCCCAGTGAAGAAGGCTTCCTCATAGACTTTGAGCCTGAGGATGCCTCCTGGCTAGCTCCTATGGCATAGCATCTTTCCTCTACGTAGGAGCTTCTTCAAGTCCTTCTCAAACTCCTTGTGAAGTCCAGACTCAAGAAAGTGAGGCTGAGAGATAGCTAGCATTCCCTCCTCCTCTCTCCTGCTTGCTTTCTGAGTTTCATTGCCCTTGCTGAATGACCAGCTTTCCTGACACCTAAAAGTCCACCCCACTCATAAGATATGGGTAAGGTCTTGGCCCATGGCCTGATAGGCCAACCCTTCCAACGTAACGTAATAAACACAGCCTCTATAGGAGGTTGCAGCACAACTATAATTTTGTTAGAGAATTGCCATTTAAGACTGTCTTTGGCCACTTAATTATTAAATTCACTGGCCTCCTCTTGGTTTTCCTTTTCTTCTTTCTCACTGAGGCACTGGTGAGTGCCCCTGTTTGATACTCTTTCCTCTCTTGGCTTCTGTGACACCATTCTCTTCGGGTTTTCTCTAAACTCTCAGACCACTTTCTCTCTGTTTTTGGTGCCTATGCTTCCTCCTCTTACACCTTGGCATTGCCCAAGATTGTGTTCTTGGCCCTCTTCTCTTTCTCTTTCTCTTTCCAATCACTTTCTGCAACCGAGTAGGTGTTTGTTTTAGAACACCCGAAATGGTGTTGGAACATTGGAAGAAGCATTAGTGACTGTTGTCTGGGCAGACACTGTTTCTTTCTTTGCAGTACATCTTCCTTCTTAGCCCCCCCACCACGACATCTTCAGCACCACCCTGAAAAAATTATTCTTTCCTTGTCCACCTTCCCCCACTCTAATGTCAGTACTTCCTTTGAATCCACAATGCATTTTAAACATTTTATTGCATGAAAGGCACCATTCCAAGGTATTCTATCCTCACAACACATGTATTGACTGGATAGGATTATCTCCAGGCTTTGCTGAGGCCCAGAGACCTGCCTAGTGTCACGCGATTACTGAGTGGTGGGCCTGGGACTCTGAATGTAAGATAGGCAGCCACACCACCTTATTTGTGCCTTGTTGGGGCACCTGTCTTACTCTGCCTCTCTACTTACATTTGCAATTATTTAATTCCTTTGCATGCAAACTCTTGAGGGACTTATTTTTCCTGGCATCTGGCTTGTAATTTGGAATTTTGGAAGACAGTCTCAATTTCAAATATTTTATTGCAGCATACAAATAAGTACTTTTGACCCAATTTGGGGCTTGTAAAGTGTGGTCAGTGTATACAAATGCCTTGAGTATTGCAGGAAATCAATAAACAGCTATAAAATTGAATTGAATAATTTGGGAAAACAAGCCAGGCTTATTTCAGATTTGCATGAAAGAGATAGAGAGAGTAAATGATCCCAATCCAAATATAATGCTTTATTAAAACAACAGACATAAATTTCAAGTGGTCACTGATTACAAGCACCTGTGTGTGCTTTCCAAGACTGATGCAACAGAGAGTAAGAAAGAACAGCTTTCCACATCGTTTCACTTCCAGTGTCAGAATAGAGGGGAAAGAAACGTCTGACCATGGTCTAACTCCTCTGTGACTGATCTGCGACTATCTCTTCTTTCATAAAATTGTTGCTCTTGTCCAATTTCTCCCACTTAATTCTCATCCTTTAATTTCAGGGTGAGTGTATCTGCCAGTTTATAAAAACAAAACAAAACAAAAAACACTAGCATTTTCTATTTCAACACTCAAGCATGCTCTTCTCAATGAAGTAGGCCTTTTCCTAGACACGTCTAGAAATTTAAAACTAGAGGTGTGAACTTATTTTTTCACTCAATTACCTTTCATACTCCTTTCCCAGAGAGAGCAAGTGGAGAGGCCCCATGTCCTCACCTGTACCATTTCCCAAATCAATGGCTTGGATGGCCAAGGGTTAATCTCATCGGAACAATGTGAATTCTTACTAATTGGAGACAGACCAGGGTGTACTATCTTTACCATGACCTTTTCTCCTAGACCTTGAGCCTCTTTCACTTCAGAGTTCAGAGTTCAGCTTCTGCTCTTAAATCTCAACATGGAGTTCACTTTCTTCAAACACCGAACTACGAGTGACAGTTACCCGAGAAGGATATCTGCCATTTATTTGTAAGTAATTGTAGGGTTTTCTTCTTACCCTT
>ML100682.1:5167-38054 GCA_003697995.1 Taxidea taxus jeffersonii
GGAGCTTGTCTGGTGACTCCAGACTTCAATTACTGTGGGGCCCGCCCACAGGTCTTTGCTAAATTGAGGATAAATGGAGGAGATGTGTGGATTTATCTCTGAAATGTGATTATAAAGCCTGCAAGTGATAGATAAAAAAATGCCAGGTTTCAAACGCCTAAATTAGCACTATTTCCTTCGAGTGTCATCGTTACTCTGGGAGGCCATATGCTGGTTCAAAGCTGTAGTCTTTCAAAACATGCTGGTCAGCTCCTCTAAGACGGTCTCTCAGCCTATAGAAGGGCCAGAACAGATTGACCCAGGAGTGGATACCATCCCCATACTGGGCCAGATTCTCTCTCTTAGGAACTGAAAATGAGAACATGGAGATGCAGTGATGAGAGTCTGCTTTTTGGTGCTGAGCTGTCTTTCTAGCACCTTCCACGGACTCCTAGGCTTAGGTTCCTGAACGGCCAGACTCCTGCCTTCCTGCTGTTTCCTTTTATCTTCTGGTCATACACAGTTTGAACAGGCAGTTACCAAAATGTGTTGAGATTACGCTTACAATATTTTAGTCTTATTGCAAATAAGTGTCTTTGGAATGCTCCATCACTTGAAAATGAATCCTTAGAATTTTTAAGGCTGGGAATTCAAAATTGTGTAAGCACAATATATTCTTCTTTTTTTTTTTAAACAGAAACTTTTTTTAAAAGATTATTTACTTATTTATTTGACAGGCAGAGAACACAAGTAGGCAGAGAGACAGGCAGAGAGAGAGGAGGAAGCAGGCTCCCTGCCGAGCAGAGAGCCGGATGCGGGGCTTGATCCCAGGACTCTGGGATCATGACCTGAGCCGAAGGCAGAGGCTTTAACCCACTGAGCCACCTGGGCACCCAGCGAAATATATTCTTATGGGAAAACATATCTGGTTACATCATTGATGTTAAATTAAATTACTTATGTAGTCTGCGATTTGGGTTCCATTCTTGAATATTTGAAATATATTCCAATAGTCACTGCACATTTTAAACTAAATACTATCTGTCAGCCTGTGTGCTTCATTTTAAAATTTCCTTTTTGGGTGGCTCAGTGGGTTAGAGCCTCTGCCTTTGGCTCAGGTCATGATCCCAGGGTCCTGGGATCGAGCCCTGAATCAGGCTCTCTGCTCAGCGGGGAGCCTGCTTCCTCCTCTCTCTCTGCCTGCCTCTCTGCCTACTTGTGATCTCTGTCTGCCAGATAAATAAATAAATAGATAAATAAATAAATCTTTTAAATTTCTTTTTTTCAGTTATTTTACATGTAGTAACTATGAAGCTAGTCTGTGGTCATTTCTAAAATAAACTTCCACATTACAAGCCTAATCTGAATTGCTTTTACCCACAGAGTGGAAATACATGGTTCATATAGAACCTATGACAACAAGTTTCCTATCAGAGGCTCCCAGTGGTGTGGTGCAGAAACAGTGAATCTTGGAACACTGAGAAAAAAAATTTAAGATGTTAAAAAAAAAAGAGGCTTCCAATGAAGTTCATCTACATTTTTGCCTTCCACGAAGGCAAAACTTTAATGTAAATTTCCAAAGATATTTGCAGTGATTTTATGGTTTTGTGAAGGCTGGCTTGATTTTTTTAAAAATTTATTTATTTTCTTTGTAATCTCTACACCCAATGTGGGGCTCGAACTCACAACCCTGAGATCAAGAGTCACATGCTCTTTTGACTAAACCAGCCGGGTGCCCCAAGGCTGATTTGATTTTGACTGGAAAGCCAACAACATGATTTTTATGAGATCTTTTGAATAGGGGAAATGAGACTGAGAGACTTATTTTTCCTAATCATTAATTAGACATCTGAACATTATAAGGTTTTGAAAAAGAGCCTGAACCACATAATGAGGCCAAGCAGGAATTTCATTGTATGTTTTTAATACTTCTAGACAGGGTATTTTGCCACTTTTATTTTATTTTATTTTTTATTTTTACTTACTCATTTATTATGATTTTTTTCTTAGGATCTTTTGCCATTTTTAAAGATTTTTCTGAAAGGTCAAGATCAGTTGTGCTATCCAGTCAATGTGTGAAGTGTGTGCTAACAGCTCCCACTGTGGTAATAAAGAGATAAATGGGAAATTGTACTTATGTATTTGTGTGTCTATTTGTTGTTTAATTTCAAAGGGTAAATTCTAAGCTCTAGTCTTTGAGATTTAAAAAAGTCTTTTTATTATATTAATTTTCAAGTTAAAAAAAAACCCAGAGCAAATACACTCATCAACTCTCATATCCCTCACTCAATATCAACATATTCCCAATTCTGCTTCATCTCTTACTCCTCCATACACCCAGTTCCCGTTATTTTAAAGGAAGTCAAAGGTCATATGCCATTTCCTCTGAAAGCATTTCCACTTGCCTCTTTGGGACTTAAAAAAAAAAAAAAAGCAGAACCACAGTTTCTTCTGACTTCCTTTTATCGGACAGGATGAGAAGGACCATTGTTTCTCCTTTTCTCCCTTCCTCTCTTCGTGTCTGTGAGTTTAATTTGGACCTGTAAGACTCGTCCCTCATTCATTTCTCCACTCTTTTTAGAATATAACCCAACTTTTAAAGAATAATCACATTTTGCAGTTACTTTTTACATCAAATATCTCCATCTGTGTAACTGTTTCAGTAATTACCATCAGTCCTTCCTAACTGTGGCTTCCTTATTTTTCATTGCTCTGAAACATATTTTCATGTGACTTATCCCAGAAGTGTGGCTGTGTCATAATCTGTACACTTGCATATCTTAAATGTCTTTCTCTTGAGTTAGGGCATGAATGACACTGGCTTATGAGTAATTCTTGGGATGTAAAAATTTTTTCTTTAAAGCTCTCTTGCTATAATTCAATTATTTTCAGTTATTTAGTCAGAGGACTATAAGGTGAAGATCTTTCTTGTTTCCTCTTGTTTTTTATTTTTTTATATAGGTAACCTTATTTTTCCCCCTCTGGATATATATTGAAATACCTTAATTTTTGAAATTTGAACATTCTATGAGGGTATTTCTAGGGTTAGTTCTATTTTCATTAAATTTGCTTATAATACAGTATGTCTTATTAGATTATTGTCTGAAATCTTTATTACATTGGGAATATAAAATTATGTTTAAAGAAAACTTGATTATTGCTGTTTCACCTACTCAGATACCACTTTTATCTGTTTCCTTTATATGTCCCTAAAGTGAGTTTCCAAGATATGACCTCCCTATCTATTATGTCTTCATAATGTTAGTTTCTCTATCTTTCTCCTCTGTGTTGTGATCGACTTTCTTTTCTTCTCTCTCTCTCTCTCTCTCTTTTTTTAAAGATTTTATTTATATATGCCAGAGAGAGAGAGAGAGCGAGAGAGGGAGCACAAGCAGGGGGAGCTGGAGAGGGAGAAGCAGGCTTCCCAGGGAGCAGGGAGCCTGATGCTGGGCTGGATCCCAGGACCCTGGGATCATGGCCTGAGCCGAAGGCAGACGCTTAATGACTGAGCCACCCAGGTGCCCCATGACCAACTTTCTTAAATATATTTTTCTATTTTGACCTTAATTTTTGTGGCATCCAATCAGCTGTTAAATCTTGCTCCTTCCCTCCCTCCCTTTTTATTTTTTTATTATTTTTTTATTTTTATTTATTTATTTTTTTTGTCAGATAGAGAGAGAGCGCAGGAACGAGCACAGGCAGACAGAGTGGCAGGCAGAGGCAGAGGGAGAAGCAGGCTCCCTGCCAAGCAAGGAGCCCGATGTGGGACTCGATCCCAGGACGCTGGGATCATGACCTGAGCCGAAGGCAGCCGCTTAACCAACTGAGCCACCCAGGCGTCCCCTCCCTCCCTTTTCAAATCAATGACTGAATGTCTTATCTCCATTAAAACTTACTTTTTTTGGTGACACCTCTTTAACTTCAGAAATGTGACATCTTCTTGGATATAACACAGGTATATATTATTGAAATTCTCCCTCTATTTTCTACAGGAGTATGCCACGGTGGTACAGTCAACGCCAGCCTAGAGCCAAAGCTGTCAGTAGCAGCAGGAAACATTCTGACTCAGTAGGCAGAATTTCCCGACAGTGATATAGATAGACATGGGGCTGCCATGACACTTGTTATGAGTAATCCTTGGGACACAACTTTTTTCTTTAAAGCTCTCTTGCCATAAATCAATTGTCTTCAGTTACTTAGTGATTCAGAAAATTATAAGGTTAAGAAGAGAAGCACTATGTGGGTTTTCCACTGAAGCGGTAGTGTCCTGCCCTTGCATAATTAGGACTCTCTGTGGCCCCAACCACTGTACTTTGGAAGTCAAGAAGTGTGCTGAGCGAAATAAGTCAGAGAAAGACAGATACCATATGATTTCACTCATAGGTGGAACTTAAGAAACAAAATAATTAACAACAATAATAATAAAAGATAACTATATTCCTTTTTTGCCTCATCTAGAACACCCTACAGCAAGTATAAGAGGATTGCCAATTAATATTTGCATGCTAACTGTGGGAGATGTAATCACAATGAACTTCCAAGTGAAACTGTTTTTGAAGAGGTTTGTGAGCATCTCAGGTATTAAATAATTACGACAAAATTCTTTTCAGAGGGCCTTAAAAAAATAAGAACAAATTTTCTCCTTCTTATTGAACTTAACTCACAAATGGAGGGAGGACAAATTTTCTCTTCTGAATACATTAATGTTAAGGTATTGGATACCAGAAGCACAATTCCTTTTTACTAAGATTTTTTTCTTCTCTTTTTAATCCTTTTGGATAAAAATGGACAATGGACAAAAGTCCAGTGTCTTTGTAGCTACCTTTTGGGGCCTTGACATTTATTTTTCTCCTTTTAGCATATAATGTCTTAAAACAAGTGCTTTGATCAGCTGCTCAAGGGATCGCATGTCTGGAACAAGTGGGCAGTTAGAAGCCTGTGCTCTTAGAGGTGCATTGATGTTGGGATGATACAAAAAATTGTTTTTTGGAGGGGTGCCTCGCTGGCTTAGTCCATAGACCATGACACTCTTAATCTCCGGGTTAAAAAAAAAATGATTTTGTGGGAACAACTTTCTTGTCTAAGCTCTGACCACGTTTATTACTGAAGAAGAATGCACTGACACATACGTATAAGTTTCTATCGATAGATGGATTTGACCTCTTGTCAGTGTGGCTTTAATGTTTTCTCTCCCATGTCTGTCACTTAGGAAAAGTGATTGGCCCAGGGGATACCCTGCCTCCCACTTGCACTCCTTGTCCTAAATGAAAGGAAGCAAAAATCCTGATGGAGAAAAAAAATTCTGCTGGAGATGGGCATGTGAGTATGTGGGTGGGGGTGTTAATTAATTTTGTAGTAAATTAGTGGCCCATGTTGGGGCCTTTGGGCTGAATGCACAGGGAAAACACTATTAAGAATGTTGGCTTCAAGCCTATGAAATTATAGCCTACTTTCTAAATCACTATCAGAAGCTATTGAATTAGTAATAAAATCAGTACCAAAAAACAAAACCAAACCAAACAAAACCCTAGGTTCAAATCACCGTGCAGACGATTTCACACATGTAACCAACAGTATTTCCAAACCTGTTTTCATCTCTAAAACAGATCTAATGACACCGAAGCTACTGACCCAGTGAAATTGGTTAAGGATCCAAATGAAAGAACAACTGAAGAACCACAACAATAAATGTAGGCAATACTATGCTGGTATCATCAATCTAACTGCCTTTGTTTTCTTTTAACTTTTTATTTTGAGATAATTAGAGATTCATAGTAAGTTCCAAAAGAGAATATGCAAAGTGTTCCCACGCACCTAGTGCTCAGTTTTTCTAGTGGAAACTGCACGGCTTTTGTAGAGTATCAGACCCAGGACACTGACATTGGTACAATTCATAGAGCTTGTTTAGATTTCCCAAGGTTTACAAGCACTCGTGTGTGTGTGTGTGTATGTGTGTGTAATTCTAAGGAATTTTCTCACATCTCTAGATTTGTGTAGCCATCACTGAAATCAAGATAAAGAACTATCCCACCATCACAAAGTTCCCCCATTCTACCCCTGTGTAGTAACATCCACCACCTTCTCTCTATCCTAATCTTTGGCAACATAGATCTGTTTTCAATTTCTATACCTTTATCTCAAGAATGTTATAGAAATGGAATCACACAGTATTTGACTTTCTGGGATTATTGTTTTTTCACTCTGTATCGTTCCCTTGAGATTTATCCTAGAGACATGTATCAATATTTCATTTCTTCTGTATATCAACAGTTGATTCTTTTTTGTTGTTTCATAGTATTTCATAGTATGGATGTACCACAGTCCTTCATTCATCCCTTGAAGGACTTCTGAGTTGTTTCTGATTTTGGTTGTTGTGAATGAAGATGCTGTGAATGTTGGTGTATAGATTTTGTGTGAACGTGGGTTCTCATTTCTCTGGGCTAAATGCCCAATTGTGAAGTAGCTGGGCCATAGGATCCTTGCATGTTTGGTTTTGTAAGACACTGCCAAATTGTTTCCCTGATAGGTTGTGCCATTGTGCATTTTTACTAGGAATGTATGGGTGACCTAGTTTCTCTATATCCTTGCCAGCACTAGATTTTTGTCAATTTTTTTTTAAAGTGGAGCTCAATACAGTGTTTGAACTCATGACCTTGAGATCAAGACCTGAGCTGGGATCAAGAGTCAGATACTTAACCAACTGAGCCACCGAAGCACCACTCACTGGTTTTCATTTTAGCTATTCTGAATAGGTGTGTAGTGATACTTTACTGGGTTTTTAGTTTGTGTTTTCCTAATGGCTTTGGTGTTGACTATCTTTTCATATATTTATTTGCCATCTGTATATGCTCTTTGATGGAATCCTTGTTCATTTTCTTTGCCCATATTCTAGTTGGATTTTTTGTTATTTTATTCCTGAGTTTTGTGATTCTTGATATATTCTAAATATAAGGCCTTGTCGGATAAGGGGTTTGCAAATATTTTCTCAAAGTCTGTAGTTTGTCTTTTTAATCATCTTAACAGGGTTTTTGGCAAAGCAGAAGTTTATTTTTGATATTTTGAGGTTCAACTTACTAATTTTTCCTATATAGACTGTACTTTTGGTGTCTAAGAACTCTGCTTAGCTTTAGCTCACAAAGATTTAAAATTTTTTTCCTAAAAGTTTTTTTTCTAAAGATTTTATTTATTTATTTGACAGACAGAGATCACAAGTAGGCAGAGAGGCAGGCAGAGAGAGGGGGGAAGCAGGCTCCCCGCTGGGCAGAGAGCCCAATCCCAAGACCCTGGGATCATGACCTGAGCTGAAGGCAGTGGCTTAACCCACTGAGCCACCCAGGTGCCCCTCCTAAAGGTTTTATAATTTTACTTACAGTTGTACATTTTATAAGTCCATAGTGCATTTTGAGCTAATATCTATATAATGTGTAAGGCTTAGGTGGAGGATTTTTGAAGGTTTTTATCACTGACCTCTGGACATCTAGACACATTCTAGCCCATGCTCTCCCTGTCTACTTTTCTCTATTTCTAGACATTATTTTGCTTCTCTCTTAAATTTCATCTCTCTCACTCTTTCATTAGGCCATTTTCAGTTGTTTTACTCCATATCTGTCATATATCATCTCTATTTCTTATTGCTTTCCTGATCATATAATCTACTATTGACATGAGTCATGTCGATAATATGATAATTTGATAATATGTTGATATGTTTGTCTTTCCCAATATATTGTAAGTCTGCAAAGAGGAAGGAGCATATCTTTCTCTTTCTCAAAACCTAGCCCAGGTTTTGCAGATAGTAGAGATGCTGTGCTCTTTGTAGAATAAAAATGATTTGAGTTCTACCATCCTTTATATATGTTAGAAGAGGAACATGTTCACCTATATGTGTCTATATTCAGATGCAACATAAAGAGATTTTTTTGAGGAGGCAAAAGTGAGTGGCAAGGCCAGTAGCAACTCAAATGGATCACTCCTGACTGCTCGAAACTGCTGCTGTTCAGGCTGGAACCTGTTTACTTAGGTGAGTGAGATCAGGATCACAGGTTGGATTGCCCAGTGCTGGCAGTGCATTTGATTCCAGGATGGTGTGGGAAGATATACCGCTGATTCATAAAAACTTTCCCAGTGTATTTGCCTATGATTCTGTCTAAAGCATACCCCTTGATACAGTTAGAACTTTGAAATTATATGTGTGTACACATAATATATATATGCACACATAAAGCATACCTATGTTGTTGTTGCTGTCTGTTTCCTCAGAGTAGCTCCAAATTCCACCTTCCAGAAATCTCTTTTGCATGGGTTCCATACATTTAGGTGTAGATGCCTGTTAATTAAGGACTTCCAGCCAGTGTATCTATTTCATTTTAGTTTCCTAAAGACCTAGTGCTCAGGTGATAATAGGAGCTGTGGATTATCACATTTTATTTGTTCACATCTGTCTGGAAGCTCAAAACTGAAGGTCAGTACCTTTCTACATTTTTCTTCTTCCTGTGCCAATTGGTTAAAATAAGATGTCTGACAATAAATCATAATTATTATCAGGATATGAGCCATAGCACAAGGACAGATCAATTTTTTTTTGGTCTTAAAGTATTTAGATAGGTTTGCTGTAGTATGATTGCAGCATTTAATTCTGAGCTCTGATTATTGGTAGGCATTAACACATGCCCATCCCCCTCCACTCTGAATAACCTTTTAGAGATGATTCTATTCATAGTTAAGAGGATTTACAGACTTAAACTGCAAAGATACTACACTGAGCTGGGACATTGTCACTCTTCAGGGAAATAATGTTATCTATTGGTAGAAATTCATGCTTAGAAAATTCAC
This sequence comes from Taxidea taxus jeffersonii, assembly GCA_003697995.1. Taxonomy (NCBI): domain Eukaryota; kingdom Metazoa; phylum Chordata; class Mammalia; order Carnivora; family Mustelidae; genus Taxidea; species Taxidea taxus. The sequence continues at coordinate 13,979 of ML100682.1, forward strand.
CACAGGAAACTATGAATTTAGGAAAAACATCCCTTCGCTTCTTAATGTTCTTATGTTCCTGTATTATTTTATCAGTTTTTTTCCTTCAGCAATTTTTGCAGAAAGCAGTCTATAATTTTTCTCTCATTACTATAAGGGATATAATTTTTATTTCAGAGAAAAACATCTGAGCCACAATAGCCTCAGAACATCAATAGTCAGAAAAATCTATGGCTATGTCTCCTGCTTTTTAAAACATTACCTCCTGAAGCAAGCAAGCAAGCAAGCAAACAAACAAACAATAAATAAGCATTTGTCTGGGCAAGGGAAGCTGTTTAGGTTGGAGAAAACTGGACAGATCTGATAATTATTATCAAAGTTCTAGTTTTTCTCTTGGGGTTGGCTTGAAAACATTTTGATAAATCCTCAATAAGAAAGAGGAACAATACTATGAAAGCTTGCTTATGGTTTTATATTCTTTTTGGATAAACCTTTTCTCTGTCAAGTAAGGGTCATGGATTGTGGAAATCGTCTTACCTTGACGTTGGTGCTGCCTTCATTTTCCATGGTTTGGTGAATGTTTGCTTTATATCCCTCAGCCCTAGGCAGGGGCAGGAATTGCTTCCACGTAGATGGCCTGGAGAAATGTTTCTGGAGGCACTCTTGGTTGTCTTGGGAAGGACTGGGCATATTTTTACAATAAAGTTCCAAATGAATCCTGCAGCCTGATTTTAACAACACTAGCCCAGGATCCACTCTATTTCTCTTCGTTCGGCTGATGCTGGGCCATCTGTCAGTCAGTTGGGGACCTCCCTGGAAAGTTACACTATCTGAAGCAAAAGGATTATCTGTTTTGTGGATCAGCAGTTTATCTGCTAGTTCTATTCCAGGAAGAGCCTCCTATTTTTGAATGTCTAGGTATGTTCTGACTGCCCCCTACAGGCAGCAATGAGCTCTTAATTCAAATTTAATCCTAAATCAAAATGGAAAGAAATAATATAAGAGATATATTGTTTAGGATAAAATGACAAAGGGAATAGATCGTTTTGCAAAATTCTGCATTAGTCATGTTGTGACAGGGACTAGCACCTGGGCTATGCAATACCGAGGCAGGTGGTCCACTTAATCTAAGTAGGTTTTTTGAAAGGTCATTTCAGCAGCAGTCAGCTTTGTGGCTAGAAATGTGTGCTAAACTCATGCCCAAACTTAAGACCAGGATTATTACACCTTAATTGGTATCATGTAGGATTAAATTGTTTTTTAAAGGATTTTATTTATTTATTTGACAGAGGTCACAAGTAGGCAGAGAGGCAGGCAGAGAGAGAGAGGGAAGCAGGCTCCCTGCTGAGCAGAGAGCTCAATGCGGGACTCCATGCCAGGACCCTGAGATCATGACCTGAGCCAAAGGCAGTGGCTTAACCCACTGAGCCACTCAGGCGCCCTAAACTGATTTTTCTAATGAGGTAATTAATCATCTAATGATTAAACCAAGAGTTGTCTTCTAACATGGTACTTCACATTTGTAAAATGCCTAATAAATAAAGATTATTAAACAGAATGCAAAAAAGTAGAACATAATACCTTTCTCTCAAGGGATACCTAATTCTCAAGTAGGCCTTGCTGGGTCACAGAGGTAAAGATATAGGTGTGTATTACTGGGGATTATGAACTGGAAACGTTTCCTTTTATAAAATGACCCCAAGCCTCCAGAATTGGTATACAAAACAGACACAATGCCTATCAACATCGCAGCTTCCTTTTTTATTTTCTTTCAGCTTCCTTTTTTTTTTTTTGGTAGAAATTAATAGGTTGATTTTAAAATTCACCTATGAGATTGGAAGGGACCCAGAATATCCAAAACAATCTCATAAAAAGAAGAACAAAGTTGGAAGATTCATGTTTCTCAATTTTAAAACTTTTTAAAACTTTTAAAACTTATTATAACTTAATATAACTTATTAAAACTTATTATAACCTATTAAAACTTATTATAAAGTCACAGTAATTAATATTGTGGTACTGGCATAAGGGTAGACATACAGATCAACAGAATAGAACCAAGAGGGGCGCCTGGGTGGCTCAGTGGGTTAAAGCCTCTGCCCTCACCTCAGGTCACGAGGGTCCTGGGATAGAGCCCCGCACCGGGCTCTCTGCTCAGCAGGAAGCCTGCTTCCCTTCCTCCTCTCTCTCTGCCTGCCTGTCTGCCTACTTGTGATCTCTGTCTGTCAAATAAAAAAAAAAAGAATAGAACCAAGAGTCTGCAAATAAATCCATACATTTATGATCAGTTGATTTTTGAGAAATTGCCAACATAATTCAACAGAGGAAAGAATTGTCTTTTCAACAAATGGTGCTGGAAAACGGGATAAGTACAGGTGGAAAAATTAAGTTGAATTTCTAACTCACACCACATTAAAAATTAACTCAAAATTAATTTAGCCTTATATGTGAGAGATGAAACTACAAAACTGATAGAGGAAAATGTAGGGGTAAATCTTTGTGACCCTGGTTTAGGCAAAGCCTTCTTACATACAACACCAAAAGCACGAGGGACAAAAGAAACAAAACAGGTACACTGGACTTCAGCAAAATGAAAAACTTTGATTTTCAAAAAACCTGATCAAGAAAGTGAAAAGATAACACAAAAAATAGAAAAAAATATTGTAAATCACATATACATAGTAAAAGAATTATATCCAGAATATGTAAAGAGTTCTTACAATTAATGAAATAAAACAAAATTTAACTGAAAATTGGTGATGTGTTTAAATAGACATTTCTCCAAAGAAGATATACAAATGATCAATAAAGCCTGTGAAAAGATGCTCAACATCATTAGTCATTAGGGGAAAGCAAGTCAAAATCACAATGACTTTACATTCAATAGGTTGGCCTTAACTTTTTTATTAAGGACAAATGTTAGTATGTGGAGAAACTGGGACTCTCATACATTGTGGGTGGAAATATAAAATGTTGCAACCATTTGGAAAACAATTTAGCAGTTCTTCAAAATGTTCAACATAGTTGCCATAAGATCCACCAATTTCCTCCTAGATATCTACTGAAGAAAGAGAAGTGAAACGTGTTCACATCTAAAGGCTTGCACACAAATGTCCGTAATTGGAACCAACTCAGATGCCCACCAACTGGTAAACAGACAAAGTGAAGTGTATTTGAACAATAAAAAGGAATGAAGTGCGGATATATGGGACAAAATGGATGAACCTTAAAAACATGCTGAGAGAAGCCAGTAACAAAAGACCATGTAGTGTGTGTTTTCATTTATAAGAAAATATCCAGAATAGGCAAATCTTCAGATACAGAAAGTAGATTAGCAGTTGCCTAGGGCAGGAGGGTTTGAGGAGTGATGGGGAGTGACTACCAATGAATAACAGGTTTCTTTTTGGGGTGATGAAAATGTTATAAAACTGATTGCGGTGATGGTTTCAGAACCTGGTGAACATACTAAAAACCATTAAGTTGTGTATGTTAAATGGGTGGATTGTATAGTATGTGAATTATATTTCAATAATGCCGTTAAACTTTCTATAAAAAAGAGAGGCGACTTCTTCAAGTGACCGAATGTTTCAGGCCAGGGCCATAAAGAAATCACTTGAAGGTTAAAAATATTCCCCGGGGTCAGCTGCGTGAATATATGGTTGAACTATCATTGATCTGAGGATCCCAGGACCTGGTTCTAGACTCTTAAAATGAAAAGGGAGTAGGTGGTATTGTTATTCTCGAATTGACCTGTGCAATCTTTGGAGCCAAAGATTATCTTGTCCTACCCATTTTGTCTCTGTGCATTTTGTGAATGGGGAAACTTGCATGAGATATTAGGTGATATGTTTAAAGGCTATATATAGTAGTACAGTTGGGGCCAGCCTCTGTGTCTTCATATCCCAGGGCAAGAGCACAGTGTTCTGAGCCACTCTGCAAACGAGGTAATACGTGTTTCTCTTTTTCTTTAATGATGTCACTTATGCCCACCAGCATTTTTCTCTTGCTCCAGCTTTCATTTTTGCACCCTCTATTATGGTATCAAACCAGGGAGGAAATCTTTCATTCAAAAATTTGCTAAGTTCTCTCTAGCACTTTTTCCATGCTTGCAAAAATTCTTGTGTTTGGAAACTTTTTTCTAGTTAACAATCATTTCTATAAAAACTCTTCATCTTCTTAAATTTAATTTGATAACTTTATCTAGATCTGTTAATAAAGCATTGCACACTCAGTTCTTGAGAGATCCTAGTAAAAATTATTTTTTCATATTTGAGGGGTGTGTGTGTATAGTGACACAGTAACATTGATCAGCCTTCCCTGGCATTCTGTGTAAACCAAGTTTTCTGGAGATTACAATGAGAGGAGTCCATATGAAAAAAGAATTTTACTGCCAAAGTTGAGTAAAGTACTTATTGGGAAATATGTATTTATTTTACATTTTCTCAAGTAAATGGACATCTCCTAAAGGGTCAGTGTAATAGGCAAGACTGAGGCACTTGTGTTGAGGAAGCAAAAAGAACTCAGAGTGGAGTTGAAGGAGGGAGGTTAACGGACTATTAATCTATATGACCCTGACTTGGTTGCTACTCATGAGAGTGGCAGAAAGCTGGTGGATTGAGAGTCGATTGAGTAAGTGTAATGGAGATGAACAGACAAATCCCAAGCCTGGAGGAGCCCAGCCAACACTCTTCCTTCATGCAAATGAGGCTGATGGTATGCAGGTCCAGGGAGGGAATTCCTTACAGGGGCCCATCTCAGACAGTAAGACAAGAGAGCTCTCCAAGACTGCCCAACTTGTCATAGCTCACATTGTGGACCACATTTGCTCTACTGATAGGATAGGTAGTCTTTGCTGTATGTCATGGATCCAAAGGGTTACCTTGTTTTTCCGTCATCACTGTGTGTTGAAAGTGTTTGTGGTAGAAGTATCACTTAACCAAGGATTTATAGTTTTGAGGACCCATGCATGGACCAGACTGAAAGGAGTGACCCTTTCACCAACTGACTCTTTCACCAACTGACCCTTTCAGCTGGATACAGTGACTAGAAGAGATTCTGGGTTGTTTTCCTTTAGAATCAGTGATTACATTTTAAAAAGGGATTTTGTTTGTTTATTTGAGAAAGAGAGAGCACTAGACAGAGAGAGAGAGAGAGAGAGAGAGAGCGAGAGTGTGCACAAACAGGGGGCGTGGCAGGCAGAGGAGAAGAAGGCTCTCCACTGAGCAGGGAGCCCAATGCTGGGCTCCATCCCAGGACCCTGGGATCCTGACCTGAGCCGAAGTCAGACATTTAACAATTGAACCACCCAGACGCCCCGAGTGAATACATTTTAGATGTCATTTAGGCTATATTCAGTGGGAACGTTTCTGCAAGTGTATATATGGAAAAAAAGGAATTGTGCTTGTGTGTGTATGTGTGTGTGTGTGTGTGTGTGAACAGTGGGCTAAGAAGAGGTAACGTGGAGTGGACTTCTTTTTTTTTTTCTTGTCCACTATTTAGTTCTAAGAATACAACTCCAGTTTTCTTTGGGAAAATACATCTATCCCATCCTCAATCCCTGTGATGTGCATAGGGTTCACTGTGTATCCAGCTGCAGGTCTGTAAACAACTTGGCAAGTTAGTGAATTCCATCCTGCCCACACACAGTAACTGCTCAAGGTCAAGTGTGTGAATTGTTCAATTAGGCTCAGCCCTAGAACTTTTGCTAAACTATTAGAAAAGCAGTACCGCTTGTTTTCCTCTGGGGTAACTAACTAGTAGAATATACGTCTGTTGCCATTATTTTGCCAGTATTTGCACAGAACGTGCTTAAGGATGAAGTCAGCTCACTGAGAACCATAGCAGAGAGGCAGGCAGAGAGAAAGACAGATTCCTAACATCATTTGAGCAATTCACTGTCCCTGAAGATCTAATCCTAGACTCTTTTTTTTTTACATGATCCAATAACTTCCTTAAAAATAAAAAAAATCTTATTTTGAGAATATTATTACCCTTTGCTTAAGTTAACTTGATCTGTTTTCTTTCAACTGCAGGACAGATGAAGGGTTCATTGGAGTGCTCAACACAGAATAAACTCTTGCTACATGTGAGTTATTATTATTATTTGGCTCCCGTGACTGTGATAGTTACTTATTGTTGCATAACAAGTGAGTTATTTATTGTTGCATAACAAGTGTTCCACAACTTAGCCATTTAAGATAACTTTTACTGTCTGACAGTAACAGGAGTTGGTTTCAGTTTTGATGCATCCTTGGGCTCAAGGTCTCTGCTGAGTCAAGATGTCTTCTGGGGCTGTAGTCATCTCAAGGCTCCACTGGGGAAGGCTCCACTTCTAGGCTCACTCACACGGCTGTTGACAAGACTTAGTTCCTCGAATACAAGTGAACTAAGGGTACCAGTTCCTTGCTGGTTGCTGACTGAAGTCCATGCTCAGCTCCTGGCACATCAAGCTCTGCATGGGGCAGTTTACCACCTGGCAGCTTACTTCACTGGTGCAAGTAAGTGAGAACAACCCAACAGAATGCAAGCAAGATGGAAGTCACAGTCTTTTGTAACCTGATGTTAGAAGGGACATCCCCTTCCCTTTGCTGTATTCTGTTTCTTAGAAGAAAGTCAATAGGTCTCACCCGTACTCAAGCAGAGAGGACTGCAGAAGGGCAGGAATCACTGGGAGGCAGGATTACTTGAGCCACTTGAGAAGCTATTTTAAAAGCTTTAGAAGCTATTTTAAAAATTTCCAATTATGAGAAATTGTCATTATGGGGCCAATAGAGCAATAAAATAAAATTGACCTACCTGGAAAATCCTGAGGCTCAGTTATCATAAGAATTTAGGCACTGGTATCGCAAATACGTGAAATCCTGTGTGACTGATATTAGGTCTGCTTTGGTAATACTAACACAGAGGCTGTGGGGATGGTTAGTTAGAGGACTTTGGAAAGGTGTCATGGTATCAATACTCAGAATTACTGTTAGGCCAGACTAGGTCAGCATCCTGCGAATGGCTGTTGTGTGAAAGACAATGGAAAAACTGATTATTTCATTGAACTAATAGTTTATTTAGTGAGCTGCAAAAACTTTTCGAAGTCCTCCCCCAAATGAAGGCAGGCTGGTAGCATAATGTTCACTAGGGGCAGTTAAGTGTTTCATGTTAAATCATCTTTTAGAATAGGATTTGCTTTGACTGGAACTCCACTATCTCTATGGGCAAATGTAAGTTTAACAGACATTTGGAAAGAAAAGATTGGAAATGATGATGTTCATAACATTTACTATGTTTTAGACTGAAGAAATTCATTTGAAATTTCATATTTTTTCTATTTCTGATGACTTCTAAGTAGTATATTTTCTCCAAACATATAACATGATCCTATTCTAGTGGGAAAAAAAGTTAAATATGGGATATTGACTTAATTTAAAGAACACATTAATTATCACCATTATTTTTCTCCTGTCAATGTAGTTTTATCTTATTTCCCTTGTGTCATTTCTAAATAGCAAATCTGGAGCTCAATTGTCAAGAAATTACAAAGGAGCTCAAAGGATATCTTGCATATGCTATAACTGATAATCAGGCAATTTGAGGTCACCGACAGATGTATTAATGAGATAATGTGAGGGACGTATCATGAGGGGTTGCCTGCCTCTTCTCCCTAATGCCAGATAGATCCCCCTCGTGATGCTTGGAGAAGGCCATCCCAGGTGACCTGAGTACCATCCTCTCTCTACTCAGTGCATTGTTCCTGATTTTTTTTTTTCATGCCTTTGTGCCTCTCTGAAAAGTGGAGCGCTCATGGATTCTGCTGAAACCTGAGGCATAATGACAGGTCTGGGGATGGAGTGGTGCAGAGAAGATGCCACGCACAGCAGACCTGGTCACCAGCTAGTCTCAGTGATGCAGAGAGACATGCTCTGCATCTTGCCAGGAAGTGAACAGCTTCATTTTAAAAATGACAACATTTTCAAGTGGGTTAAGAGTAGAAAGAAGGAAAGGGACTCATTCGGAATCTATGAATCCTTCTTTCTCTTTTTTGCCTGGAATGTACTTTCCCTGTCTTGCCTAAGAGGTGCACAAGCATCAGTTGTAAGATGGAGCCCCAGACCTCTCTTTCCTCTCTGTGAGCTGCAGGATCAGCCTCCTCTTCCAGGTGTGTGGAGCAGTTTGAGATGCATCTCTGTCATTGCACTTACTGAATCCATCTGTCTGCATCTGTGCTTCTCAACTTGACTCTGAGCAACTCTGAAGAACAGACCCCCACCCCCCAACACTGGAGTGCCTGGCAAATTTTGCAGATGTGTCTCCAAGGGGATGAGAGAGAGAGAGGAATGAAACATGCTTGCTCTTGTGTTTTGTCTGTTCACAGGAATTTTAGTCTCTGTTGCCAATGATGTTTAATCATATTTTGTTTTGGTGGTGGGACTGAGCGGCTTCATTGGTATTGTGTATTAATCACCTTGGGCTCCCATAACAAAATACCATAGACTGTGTGGCTTAATCAACATAAATGTATTTCTCATCCTTTTGGAGGCTAGATGTCTGAGAACAGGATGCTGCCATGGTCGGGTTCTGGCGAGAGCCCTTTCTCTGGCTTGTAGACAGCTACCTTCTCGCTGTGTCCTCAGATGGCTTTCTTTGTGTCTGATGTCTCTTCTTATGGAGACACTAATCCCATGATGAAGGCATCCCTATGATCTCATCTAACCCTAATGACCTCCTGAAGGCCTCATTTCCAAATACCATCACTTGAGGTTTACGACTTCAACACATGGATTTTGAGGAAAACACAAACATTCAGTTCATAATGTTAAAAGATAAACTGAGGCACATAAACATTTTCAAGAGTTTATTTGAGTTACTATCATTTTGTACTAGGCAGCACCAAACTGAAACTGCTTGACAGGAGCTTGGGAAAAGGCTTGTAGAGAACAGATGTGGAAGCAGAGCAAGGAAATGATTTGATGGGCTACAACTTAGGCAGTGACTGTGTTGGGGAAATCTAGGTGGCTGTGATAGTTCAGTGTTATTTTCTATGGTATAAGTGCATTTATAGGAATTGACTCTGGGTCACATAGTCTACCAAGGCATTAGAGGCAGCTCAGTCTAATGGCCTCCTAGGTTAATTACTTAAACAGTTTCCCCTTTTGGCCATCTTCTTGTACATGATGGATTGACCACAAAGATAGTATTAGTGTCACCCTCAATCACTATCAGGGTTAAGTTGTTTTGCTGTGAAACTAGTAGGTTATGATGTCAGTTTGTGAAAGGTTTTTGCTATTCATCTCCTTGTTTGTCTTGTTTCTCATTTTCCCAACTCAGGAGAGACCATCTGACATATATGCACATATTTAAGACTTTATTTATTTACTTACTTATTTGACACAGAGAGAGAGAATACATAAGTAGGTAGAGTGGCATGCAGAGGGAGAGGGAGAAGCAGACTCTCCACTGAGCAGAGAGCCTGTGGGACTTGATTCCAGGACCCTGGGATCATGACCTGAGTCAAAGCCAGATGGTTACCCAACTGAGATACCCAGGTGCCCTCTTATTTAAGACTCTTGAGAGATACCACTTTTAAGTAGATGTAACATAAAACTCAATTGTTGAAAAGTGCATTTACAAACTTTTACTTACATCTATTCAATGCACTCGTTCTTAATGATGTTGAGATTACTCCTGAAAATTTCACAAGATATTAAACAGCTATCCATCATTTCAAGTTATTTTTCTTGCTGAAATATTTTGGAACAGCTATAATGTCAGCTTATTTGACTAGTAAATCTAGGTAGAACTGAAATTGTATGTCTGCATTATATTTAATGTTGGTAACTCTGAAGACATGAATGTTTTAATTAAACCAACCAAACTTAGACTAGCTTTTAAAGATTTTTATTTATTTATTTGACAGACAGATCACAAGTAGGCAGAGAGAGAGAGAGATAGGAGGAGGCAGGCTCCCTGCTGAGCGGAGAGCCTGATGTGGGGCTCGATCCCAGGACCCTGGGATCATGACCTGAGCCGAAGGCAGAGGCTTTAACCACTGAGCCACCCAGGCGCCCCTAGACTAGCTTTTAAATACCCAGATTATGCCAGATCATATGAACTTGAAAAACATTTGGGTTATTTTCTATATTTCTGAGAGAATACTTAATTTATGTAAATACTTTATTTTTCTTTAAGCCAATTAAACAGAGTTCTACAAATTAATTTTGCCAATGCCATCTGGAGATAGAAAAGTAACACATTTATAGCACATATAAAGACATAAATAAACGTAGAGCAGACACTTTTTAAATTTTATCCATTAAACAAGTATTATAATACAAAACTCACTAGTTTTTAAAAGAACTGTTGGATCCAAATTGTGTTTCTTGCAGTTGGAATAAATTAAGATTACTAGTTCTGTTGCTTAAAGCTTTTTCCTAATATTTATGGAGAGAACGTATGATTTTTATCATTTTTTAAAAATTTCTATTTATTTTTAAAATTTCTTTTCAGTGTTCCAGAATTCGTTGTTTATGCACCACATCCAGTGCTCCATGCAATACGCACCCTCCATAATACCCACCACCAGGCTCCCCCAACCTTCCACTCCCGCCTCCAAAAGCCTCAGATTGTTTTTCAGAGTCCCCAGTCTCTCATGGTTCGTCTCCCCCTCCAATTTCCCCAACTCCCTTCTCCTCTCCATCTCCCCATGTCCTTCGTGTTATTTCTTATGTTTCATTTGTTTTTTAAGGAAATTTCTTTTCTTTTTTTTTTTTTTTTTTGATTTGACAGACAGATATCACAAGTAGGCAGAGAGGCAGGCAGAGAGAGAGGAGGAAGCAGGCTCCTCGCCGAGCAGAAAGCCCCATGTGGGGCTTGATCCCAGGACCCTGGGATCATGACCCAAGGCGAAGGCAGAGGCCTCAACCCACTGAGCCACCCAGGCGCCCCTTAAGGAAATTTCTGAGAGCCCATTTCTAATTCACTTAGTCTCTTAGAAGCTTCTGCATACCAATCAAAAGATGTATCCCATTATTTTTGGGAGATTTGGGATGGGAATGCCTTTTTCTCTATGGCATTTTATAAATGGATAATCTTATCTAGATTAAAAGTTCCCCTTTTTGGTCAATGTAATTCAAGATTATCTTTGGTAAGTTTCATCCACTTTTTCAGACAAATACAGGCTCTGGGCTCATAATTTTTCTACGTATACTCAGGGAGAATTCTAGTTGGAGGAGTTCCAGACTCTTTGCGCTTAGAGGAACCCCTTTTATTTTGCTCTCTTTTTCCATTAAAACAGAATTTCATGTACTGGAGGCCTCATAATGGACCCAGACCAGTTTAAGCCAGACCAACTCCAACTTTAGACCCAGTCTGGAGGAAAAAATTCTCAAACAAAGCTGGAGAGCTCACAGTGCAAAAGCTGAAGAGCTCGGATGTGAGCGGAACTTTCTGTACCCTCAAAGAAAGAAGTGGAGGGGCGCCTGGGTGGCTCAGTAGGTTAAAGAAAGAAGTGGACATAGTGGGCTCAGCAGGTGCCTTTGCCCAATACCTCCCTGAAAGGTCAGAGGTCTCCTTTGGATCCTGTTCCTGACACCAGAACGTTTTTTTAAATTTTATTTTATTTTTTCAGTGTTCCAAAATTCATTGTTTATGCACCACACCCAGCATTCCATGCAATACATGCCCTCCTTAATACTTACCACCAGGTTCACCCATCCCCTCTCTCCTCTCCCTTCCAAAACCCTCAGTTTGTTTCTCAGAGTCCACAGCCTCTTATGGTTCGCCTCCTTCTCCAATTTTCCCCAATTCACTTTTCCTTTCTTTCTACTAATGTCCTCCATGTTATTCCTTATGCTCCACAAGTAAGCGAAACCATATGATAATTGACTTTCTCTGCTTGACTTATTTCACTCAGCATAATCTCCTTCAGACCTGTCCATGTTGATACAAAAGTTGGGTATTCATCCTTTCTGATGGAGGCACAATATTCTATTGTATATATGAGTCATGTCTTCTTTATCCATTCATCTGCTGAAGGGCATCTTGGCTCTTTCCACAGTTTGGTGATTGTGGCCATTGCTGCTATGAACATTGGGGTACCTATGGCCCTTCTTTTCACTACATCTGTGTCTTTGGGGTAAATATCCAGTAGTGCAATTGCAGGGTCATAGGGCAGCTCTATTTTTAACTTTTTTAAGGAATCTACACACTGTTTTCCAAAGTGGCTGCACCAACTTGCATTCCCACCAGCAGTGTAAGAGGGTTCCCCTTTCTCCACATCCTCCCTAACATTTGTTGTTTCCTGACTTGTTAATTTTGGCTATTCTAACTGGTGTAAAGTAGTATCTCAATATTGTTTTGATTTGAATTTCCCTGATGGCTAATGATGATGAACATTTTTTCATGTGTCTGTTAGCCATTTGTATGTCTTCTTTGGAGAAGTGTCTGTTCATGTCTTCTGCCCATTTTTTGACGTGATTATCTGTTTTGTGTGTGTTGAGTTTGAGGAGTTCTTTGTAGATTTTGGATATCAGCCCATTTATCTGTAGTGTCATTTGTGAATATCTTCTCCCATTCTGTGGGCTGTCTCTTTGTTTTGTTGACTGTTTCCTTTGCTGTGCAGAAGCTTTTGATCTTGATGACTTCCCAAAAGTTCATTTTCACTTTTGTTTCCTTTGCCTTTGGAAACATGTCTTGAAAGAAGTTGCTGTGGCCGATGTTGAAGAGATTACTGCCTATGTTCTCCTCTAGGATTTTGATAGATTCCTGCCTCATGTTGAGGTCTTTTATCCATTTCAAGTTTATCTTTGTGTATGGCTGACACTAGAACTTTTAAAAGACAAGCTGAGGCATATTAAAACTTTGAAGAGTTTGTCTGAACGATTCTATGCTGAGAATAGAACACAGATTGAAATCAGGCAGTGCCAAACCAAAAGTAGTTAGGGGCACTCTGTGAACAGGAGTTGGGGAAAGGGCTTTTATGGAGGAGATGCAGCAGCAAAGCAAGGGGATTATTTGACTGGCCAAAGCTTTAAGCAAGTGCTTCATTTAAGAAAACCTAGTTGGTTGTTTGGGATTGGTTGCTCTTTTTTTTTTTTTAATATTAAGCTATTTTTAAAAAGATTTTATTTACTCATTTGACAGACAGAGATCACAAGTAGGCAGAGAGGCAGGCAGAGAGAGAGAGAGGAGGAAGCAGGCTCCCCGCTGAGCAGAGAGCCCGATGCAGGGCTTGATCCTGGACCCTGAGATCATGACCCGAGCCAAAGGCAGAGGCCTCAACCCACTGAGCCACCCAGGTGCCCCATCTTTTTAAAAAATATTTTATTTATGTATTTTGAGAGAGAGAGAGAGAGAGAGTGGGAGAGAGAGAGAGCAAAGAGGTGGTGGGGGAGAGAAGCAGAGGGAGAGGGAAAAGCAGACGTGGGACTCAATCCCAGGACCCCAGGATAATGACCAGAGCTAAAGGTAGATGCTCAACCAACTGAGCCACCCAGGTGCGCTATGGTTGGTTACTCTTAAATTTTTTTTTTGGAATACAAGTGCATTTACAGGAATTAACTCTGGCTTAGGTTTAGGTTTGTTTATGTAAGCTACCCAGGCATTACTGCCTTCGGGGTCTAATGGCTCCCTTTATCAACAGCATATTATATTACATACTGCTGAGGACCAACTGGCTGATACACAGATCCTAACAAGTCAGGGAATCAGGCAGCCATCCAGGCAGCACTTGGCCATGCTCTGTTTCCTACCCTTTGTCTTCTTATAATTAGGATCTGTATTTTGCAGGGTAGTGACCGATAGGTGGTCCCTATAAGATATGTCCACATCAAATCCTAGGAATCTGTGAATGTTTCCTTATTTGGAAGAGGTCTTTGCAGTTGTAATTAAGTTAAGGATTTTGAGATGAGGAGATCATCTTTCAATTGAAAAAATCCAAAATCCAATGACAATGCCCTCATAAAGCACGGAGGTGGAAGCAGCATCATGACCAAGGAGGTGGAGATTGGAATGCTATAGGCACTGGAAGCTGGAAGAGGCAAGGATTGAATTCTATCCCAGAGCCTTGGGAGGGAGCATAGTTCTGCTGTTACTTTGATTTTAGACTTCTGGCCTCCAGAACTAAGAAAGAACACATTTATGAAACTTCTGGGGTTTTTTAGTCAGCCCCCAAGTTTGTGACAAATTTGGTACAGCAGTCCTGGGGAACTAATACTGCCAGAAATATTTTTCTTAGATGGAAGCAGTGTTTCTCAACGTTTTCTCCATTTTTGCCCAATCCAGAAGAGAAAAAAAATTTTAAAATGAATTTGGTTTCTCCCTAACAAGAGAAGTTAAATATTTAAGGAAATTTTGGCAGGTGGGGTTGAGTCATTGTGGGTCACAGACCATTGTAAAGTCTATGGGTTGCTCAACCTCAAGGACCATTTTGTCACCTTGAAGACAATATTATCTCCCAGTTTCTGTTGAGAGCACAGGTCTAGAAATATAGGAAATTATTAAAAAGGAGACAATTACTAGGGAAAGAGTCATCAATATGTGGAAGGAATCAGTGGAAATTTAGGTCTAATAGTTTTGTTTAAAAAAGATATATTTGGAGAAAAAGCTACTAAAAGTCAGTATGCAATCCAACTTAAAAGTTTAAAACTTGTTTTAGATTAAGTAGCAACTGAATGATAAAGATAGTGTCATAAATAAGTCATGACCTGGGCCTTGATTCATGGATGTGGGTGATTAGTGGAGGAGACACAAGAGGGCATTCCTGGTACAAGGAGAGAGATGGAGTGAAGGAGAGGACACAAAACTCATCTGGTCTGGTCAGCTTGTGATAACAGGTGGATTAGAGCCCAAGGGAAGTAATGATGTTGGGTCCATATTGCAGGGAGCATTGAATGCTAGACCAGGAAGTCTGGATTTTGTTCTATGACTAATAGTGAGGCAGTGCATATTCTTCATGAATGCTTATATCCTAATCTCTCTCTCTCTCTTTTTAAAATGAGGACACCTTCAATCTGGAGGTGTCTTCGGGTCTAAAATGAGTTTCTTGTAGGCAGCATATTGATGGGTTTTGTTTTTTTTATCCATTCTGAAACCCTGTGTCTTTAGATTGGGGCATTTAGCCCATTTACGTTCAGGGTATTATGCTTAGCGAAATAAGTCAGTTGGAGAAAGACAACTATCATATGATCTCCCTGATATGAGGAAGTGGAGATGCAACGGGGGTGGAGGCTAAGGGGGTAGGAAAAGAAAAAATGAAACAAGATGGGATCGGGAGGGAGACAAACCAAAAGAGACTCTTAATGTCATAAAACAAACTGAGGGGGGGTGGGGGGGGTTGGGAGAGGGTGGTGGGGTTACATTATATGTTTAAATAAAAAAAAAAAAAAAAAAGGAAGCCATGAAGGAAAAAAAAAATAAGGACACCAGGGGGCGCCTGGGTGGCTCAGTGGGTTAAAGCCTCTGCCTTTGGCTCGGGTCATGCATGATCCGGGGATCCTGGGATCCAGCCCTGCATTGGGTTCTCTTCTCAGCGGGGAGCCTGCTTCCCTTCCTCTTTCTCTGCCTGCCTCTCTGCCTACTTGTAATCTCTGTCTGTCAAATAAATAAACAAAATCTTTAAAAAAAATAAGGACACCAGTTAAATTGAATTGGGGCAGCCTAAGGGCTTCATTTTAACATAATAATGTTTTTAAAGACCTTACCTCCAAATACAGTCACATTCTGAGGAGGGATTGGGACTTCATCATATGAAATTTGGCCCATAACAATAATTATATAAATCAATTTTATACCAGTGGTTTAACTTGTTACATCTGAATTTTTAATGTTTTTCCCCCAGAATAAAAATAAATTCACTTTTTTCTCTTTTGTTTTCTTGTTTATTATTATTTTATTTTATTTTTATTTATTTATTTTTATTTTTTAAATTTTTTATTTTTATTTAAACATATAATGTAACCCCACCCCCCTCTCCCAACCCCCCTCCCCCCACCCCCCTCAGTTTGTTTTATGACATTAAAAGTCTCTTTTGGTTTGTCTCCCTCCTGATCCCATCTTGTTTCATTTTTTCTTTTCTTACCCCCTTAACCCCCACCCCCATTGCATCTCCACTTCCTCATATCAGGGAGATCATATGACAGTTGTCTTTCTCCGATTGACTTATTTCACTAAGCATAATACCCTCTAGTTCCATCCCTGTCGTCGCAAATGGTAAGATTTCATTTCTTTTGATGGCTGTATATTATTCCATTGTATATATATATATATCACATCTTCTTTATCCATTTATCTGTTGATGGACATCTAGGTTCTTTCCATAACTTGGCTCTTGTGGACATTGCTGCTATAAACATTCGGTTACACGTGCCCCTTTGGATCACTATGTTTGTATCTTTAGGGTAAATACCCAGTAGTGCAATTGCTGGGTCATAAGGTAGCTCTATTTTCAATTTTTTGAGGAACCCCCATGCTGTTTTCCAGAGTGGTTGCACCAGCTTGCATTCCCACCAACAGTGTAGGAGGGTTCCCCTTTCTCCACATCCTCGCCAGCATCTGTCATTTCCTGACTTGTTCATTTTAGCCATTCTGACTGGTGTGAGGTGGTATCTCATTGTGGTTTTGATTTGTGCTTCCCTGATGCCCAGTGATGTGGAGCACTTTTTCATGTATACCACATCTTCTTTATCCATTCATCTGTTGGTGGACATCTAGGTTCTTTCCATAGTTTGGCTATTGTGGACATTGCTGCTATAAACATTTGGGTGCACGTGCCCTTTCGGATCACTACATTTGTATCTTTAGGGTAAATATACAGTAATGCGATTGCTGGGTCATAGAGTAGCTCTATTTTCAAGTTTTTGAGGAACCTCCATACCGTTTTTCAGAGTACCTTCACCAGCTTGCATTCCCACCGACAGCGTAGGAGGGTTCCCCTTTCTCCGCATCCTTGCCAACATCTGTTGTTTCCTGACTTGTTAATTTTAGTCATTCTGACTCGTATGAGGTGGTATCTCATTGTGGTTTTGATTTGTATTTCCCTGATGCCGAGCGATGTGGAGCACTTTTTCATGTGTCTGTTGGCCATCTGGATGTCTTCTTTGTAGAAATGTCTGTTTGTCTTCTGCTCATTTCTTGGTTGGATTATTTGTTCTTTGGGTGTTGAGTTTGATGAGTTCTTTATAGATTTTGGATTCTAGCCCTTTATCGGACATGTCGTTTGCAAATATCTTCTCCCATTATGTTGGTTGTCTTTTGGTTTTGTTGACCATTTCCTTTGCTGTGCAAAAGCTTTTGATCTTGATGAAGTCCCAGTAGTTCATTTTTGCCCTTGCTTTCCTTGCCTTTGGCGATGTTTCTAGGAAGAGGTTGCTGTGGCTAGGGTCAAAGAGGTTGATGCTGGCTGTGTGCTCCTCAAGGATTTTGATGGATTCCTTTCTCTCTTTGAGGTCTTTCATCCATTTTGAGTCTATTTTTGCATGTGGTGTAAGGAAATGGTCCAGTTTCATTCTTCTGCATGTGGCTGTCCAGTTTTCTCAACACCATTTGTAGAAGAGACTGTCTTTTATCCATTGGACATTCTTTCCTGCTTTGCTGAAGATCAGTTGACAAAAAGTTGAGGGTCCATTTCTGGGCTCTCTATTCTGTTCCATTGACCTATGTGTCTGTTTTTGTGCCAGTACCATACTGTCTTGATGATGACAACTTTGTAATAGAGTTTGAAGTCTGGAATTGTGATGCCACCAACTCTGGCTTTCTTTTCCAACATTCCTCTGGTTATTTGGGGTCTTTTCTGGTTCCATATAAATTTTAGGATTATTTGTTCCATTTCTTTGAAAAAAGTTGATGGTATTTTGATAAGGATTGCATTAAATGTGTAGATTGCTCTAGGTAGCATAGACATTTTCACAAGATTTGTTCTTGCAATCCATGAGCATGGAACATTTTTCCATTTCTTTGTGTCTTCCTCAATTTCTTTCATGAGTACTTTATAGTTTTCTGAGTACAGATTCTTTGCCTCTTTGGTTACGTTTATTCTTAGGTATCTTATGGTTTTGGGTGCAGTTGTAAATGGGATTGACTCCTTAATTTCTCTTACTTCAGTCTTGTTGTTGGTGTATAGAAATGTGACTGATTTCTGTGCGTTGATTTTATATCCTGACATTTTACTGAATTCCTGTATGAGTTCTAGCAGTTTTGGAGTGAAGTCTTTTGGGTTTTCCACGTAAAGTATCATATCATCTGTAAAGAGTGAGAGTTTGACTTCTTCTTTGCCTATTTGGATGCCTTTTATTTCTTTTTGTTGAAAATGACAGCTTATTATATCATTTGTTTATATGTGTCAGTCAAAGATATTTTATTATAACAAAATACTTTAAATTGAATTACTTGATTTTTATCAAGTTTAATTTTTGGTTAATTCATTGAAGTATGAAAATTACCCATGGTGAGAGTTCTCTTTATTATTTCCTCTGCTCTGACCAAAAATTATATACAGTATATGCTGTATTTTGAATAATTCCTAGGTCTACCAATAACATTCAACTCCTTTTTGTAAAATGGCATTAAACATTCATTTTTTTTTGTGCTATCTTGAAGTATGGTATTTAAAAAGTATTTTGAAGATGAAGACATGCATTTGGCCCTGAGCCCTGGGCCCCTTTTCACCATCAGAGCTAACAGGATAATGAGGAGATGTCTGTTAGGGTGGGTAAATCCTGTTTATCTGGATGCCTCAGGGAAAAAAATTCTGCATGAATAAAATGAAAAATTTCTTGATTTCTCCACTTGGTTTCCTTTGAAACCTGGCCTGTGAGTGAGTGAGTGAGTGTGTGTGTGTGTGTGTGTGTGTGTGTTTGGTTATGTCCAGTTAGCCACCATATAGTACATCATTAGTTTTTAATGTAGTGTTCAATGATTCATTAGTTGCATATAAAACCCAGTGCTCATCACAACACGTGCCTTCCTTAATACAGATCCCCTGTTACCCCATTCCTTCAACCCCTCCCCTCTGAAACCCTCAGTTTGTTTCCCCAGGTCCATAGTCTCTCATGGTTTGTCTCCCTCTCTGATTTCTCCCCCTTCAGATTTCCCTCCCTTCCCCTGTGGTCCTCCGTGCTATTGCTTATGTTCCACATATGAAACCACATGATAATTATCTTTTTCTGCTTGACTTACTTCACTTAGTATAATCCCCTCCTGTTCCATCCATGTGAATAAATAAGTTTAATTCATGGTAGTGAGAAGTTATCTCCATAAAATTTTAGGGAGCTAATAGTCCAGATAGCTCTTTGAAGTTAAAAGATTGGTTATTGGGGTGCCTGAGTGGCTCAGTGGGTTAAAGCCTCTGCCTTCGGCTCAGGTCATGATCCCAGGGTCCTGGGATCGAGCCCCACAGTGGGCTCTCTGCTCAGCCGGGAGCCTGCCTCTCCCTCTCTCTGTGCCTGCCTCTCTGCCTACTTGTGATTTCTGTCTGTCAAATAAATAAATAAAATCTTAAAAAAAAGATTGGTTATTGGAATTTAATCACAGATAAGTTAAATCAGTTGCTCTTTGATCATGTTAACTTCAGCTTTTAAAAAGTTCTATAAAACCTGGGGCACCTGGGTTAAGCATCTGCCTTCGGCTCAGGCCATGATCCTGGGATCAAGCCCCGTGTCCTGTTTTCTGCTCAGTGGCGAGGCTGCTTCCCCCCTCCGCCTCCCCCTGTACTCTTTCTCTTAAGTGAATAAAATCTTAAAAATAAAGTTCTATAAAACTGTAATCATCCTTCAGTCTGCCCTGAAACTTTTGTCACCAATACCAGGAGTCAATTCCTCGTAACGGAATATTTTGGTCCCTTGTCTGTCCTCATGTGGCCGGCTTGTAGCATCTGACACAGTAAGCCAGTCCCTCTGCTTTGAAACTTTCTGTCCCCTTAATGCTATCAGTCTTCCATAGACTTTTTCCCCTCCTACCTATCTGGACATTTCTTTTCATTATTCTGTTTACTCTCTCTGATCCCCCCATAAATAGTATGTCCTCAGGATTCTGTCCTTAGCCTCCTTCACTTCCTACTCTTGGCTGACCGCATCCATTCTCAAGACTGGAACTTTGTCTTCCACACCAATGATACCCACATCATATCTCCAGTCCAGACTCTGTCCTGAATTCTAGAAAGATCGGTTTAACTGATTCCTTGACATTTCCACCTGGGTTTCTGTATGAATTTCAAACTCAACATGTCATGTTACTGGCACCAACAGATCTATTGTATCTAGACTTCCAGGACTGCCTTCAGAAAATAGAGATCAGTTTTGTTCAAATATATTTTGCTCATAGGCATTAAGAGGGAATAGTTTATGTCCTGCTTTCAAACTGACTTACAAAGAGAAACTTTCATGGATAGTATACATGAAACTGTGGGCATAGTATAGAATACATTCCAATTTTGTCCTAGTTCATTTTTATTCATAACAACCCATATTCCATAACTAAGGTTATTAACTAAAGTGATAAGAAAGGAGGATTTTGATTTTTTCCCAGATGTATAGTTCAAATCCTTGTTTTTCTTAGAAATTCTTGACATCTCATGACTTACAATATTACATTGCTTAAATTCCAGACTTCTACATCCAGTCTTTGTCCTTTAGGCACCCACCGTGACATGAATTGCAAGAACATTTCTTCCAATGTCAAAGGCACTGAGATCTATATTTTATTTTTTTCATTTTATTTTATTTTATTTCTTTTCAGTGTTCCAGCATTCATTGTTTATGCACTACACCCAGTGCTCCATGCAATATGTGGAGACCTATTTTTATATCTCAATAGCGGAAACTACTTCCCTTGTAAGTGAGGAATAAAGATAACGATGACATCAGGAAACTCAGGATGTTGGAGAACCAAAGGAGGACCATATTATTATTGGTATTAACTATTTAAAATTTCTATCTATCATCTATCTATTTAAATTCCAGTATAGTTGATATATAGTGTTATATTAGTTTCAGGTATAAAATATAGTGATTCAGCACTTCCATACATGACCCAGTGCTCATCATAAGTGCACTCCTTAATCCCCATCCCCTATTTCATCCATCTTTCTGCCAACCATCACTTGTCCCCTCTGGTAACCACCAGTTTATTCTCTAGAGTTAAGATTCTGCTTCTTGGTTAGTCTCTCTCTCTCTCATGCTTCTTTTTCTTTCTTTTTTTTTTTTTTTTTGCCTTTGCTCATTTGTTTTGTTTCTTAAATTCCATATAAGAGGAAAATTATATGGTATTTATCTTTCTCTGACTTATTTTGCTTAGTGCTATACTTTCTGGCTCCATTAATGTTGTTGTAAGTGGCAAAATTTCATTTTTTATGGCTGACTAATATGTATGTATGTGAGATACACATATCTATCTATCTATCTATCTATCTATCTATCTATCTATCTATCTATATATATATCTATATATCACATCTTCTTTATTCACTCATCTATGGATGGACACTCGTTCCTTCAATACCTTGGCCATTGTAAAGAATACTGCTATAAACATTCGAGTGCATGTATCCCTTTGAATTAGTGTTTTTGTATTTTGGGGTACTCAGTAGTGCAATTGCTGGATTGTAGGGTAGTTCTATTTTTAAGGAAACTTTATACTGTTTCCACAGTGTCTGCACCAGTTTGCATTCCCACCAACAGTGTAAGAGGTTCCCCTTTCTCCACATCCAACATCTGTTATCCCTTGTGTTGTTGATTTTAGCAGTTCTGGCATTTGTGAAGTGTGATCTCATTGTAGTTTTGATTTTAATTTCCCTGATGATGAGTGATGTTGAGCATCTTTTCTTGCGTTTGTCTGGATGTCTTCCTTGGAGAAATACCTGTTCCTATTTTCTGCCCAATTTTTAATTGGATTATTTGTTTTTTGGGTCTTGAGTTTGAATGGTTCTTTATAAATTTTGGATACTAACACTTTATTGGGTATGTCATTTGTGAATATCTTCTCCCATGCCATAGGTTGCCTTTTAGTTTTGTTGATTATTTCCTTTGCTGTGCAGAAGGTTTTTATTTTCAGGTAGTCCCAATAGTTTATTTTTGCTTTTATTTCCCTTGCCTCAGGAGACATATCTAGAAAAATGCTGTTCCAGCTAATGTCAAAGACATTACTGCCTGTGCTCTCTTCTAGAATTTTTTTGGTTTCAGGTCTTTAATCAATTTTGAGATTATGTTTGTGTGCAGGGTAAGAAAGTGGTCTAGTTTCATTCTTTCACTTGTTGCTGTCCATTTTCCCAACTTGAAGAGACTGTCTTTTTCCCATTGGATACTCTTTCCTGCTTTGTTGAAGATTAATTGACTATGTAATTGTGGGTTTATTTCTGGGTTTTCTGTTTTGTTCCATGGATCTATGTGTCTGTTTTTGTGCCAGTACCATACTGTTTTGATTACTATAGCTTTGTAATATAACTTGAAGTCGGGAATTGGGATGCTCCCAGCTTTGCTTTACTTTTTCAAGATCTCTTTGGTTATTTGGAGTCTTTTTGGTTCCATACAAATTTTAGGATTGTTTTCTCTAGCTCTGTGAAAAATGCTGTTGGTGTTTTGATAGGGATTGAATTAAATGCATTTCCTTGGGAGTATGGACATTTTAGCAATATTTGTCCTTCCAATCCATGAACATTTCCTTGTATCATCTTCAACTTCTCTTATTAATGTTTTATAATTTTTAGAGTATGGGCTTTCACCTCTTTGGTTAGGTTTATTCCTAGATATCTTATTATTTTTGGTACAGATGTAAATGGGATTGTTCTCTTGATTTCTCTTTCTGCTGCTTATTAGTATATAGAAATGTAACATTTCTGCACATTGATTTTATATCTTGTAACTTTATTGAATATCATGTATCATGTCATCTGTAAATAGAGTATCATGTCATCTGTAAATAGTGAAACTTTGACTTCTTTCTTACTGATTTGGATGCCTTTTATTTTTGTTGTCTGACCACTGTGGCTAGGACTTCCAGAACTATGTTGAATAAAAGTGGTGAAAGTGGATATCCTTGTCTTATTCCTGACCTGAGGGGGAAAGTTCTCAGTTTTCCCCCATTGAGTATGATGTTTACTGTACGTTTTTTATATATGGCCATTATTATGTTGAGATATGTTCTGTCTAAATTACTTTGTTGGGGGCTATTATTATGACTGGATGTTGTACTTTCTCAAATGCTTTTCAAAAGAGGGTCACTTTAAGAAGAAAGGAACTGAATACATTTTGATGAAAGCTTAACTTATCATTTACCTCTCAGGCTGGAAATAAAGCAGGAAACATTTTGTTGATTTAAGAAAATAATATTACCTCTGTTTCACCTTTTGGGAATTTATTAGTACATGATTACTTCATGCTTCTCCTCTTTTTATGAAAGCCCTTATATTTGCTTTCAAAAGGAAACACCCAGACTTTTGCTTCTGGCCAAGGCAGAATGACTGGATGAATTTACCCTTCCAACCAAAGCAACTAAAAACTCGACTAAGTATATGAAAAAAAAAAAAAAAAACAACAACCCAGTACTCAAGACATTGGATGTCAGCAATGAAGGGCACCAGTCCCTAAGAGATAGGAAACAAATGAAGTGAGTCCTATGGATGCCCTGGCTTACTGCTTTGAGAGAGTTTTCAGGCTCTGGCTTAGGGGTGCAGGCCCAAGTATGGAACGGTGGTCTCCCTGAGATGAGGAGATGGAGCAGGGGGTTTGGAGAGGCCATGGCAGATAGAGTTCCTAGGGCTGAGTACTGGTGAGGAAGAGCTGCATAGAGTGAGACTTTGGGGATCTTCACAGGGTCCCTCTTGAATGTTCAGCTGAGTACTGATCACTGTACTTGTGTAAGGAGACTAGTTGAGGCTGGGGAAAGAAACACCCAAAGGATAGAAGAAACAATCCTTGTAGCCTATAAAAAGCTGGGATTAGGGGGCACCTGGGTGGCTCAGTGGGTTAAGCCTCTGCCTTCAGCTCAGGTCATGATCTCAGGGTCCTGGGATCAAGCCTCTCATCCGGCTCTCTTCTTAGCAGGGAGCCTGCTTCCTTTTCTCTTTCTGCCTGACTCTCTGCCTACTTATGATCTCTCTCTCTGTCAAATAAATAAATAAATT
>ML100683.1:0-13033 GCA_003697995.1 Taxidea taxus jeffersonii
GACAGCCCGGGGAGCCCGATGCCCACCTGTGGTAGACATGGCCAAAATGGTTTTCCACAGTGGCTGTACCAGTTCCTACCCCCACCAGCAGTGCTGGAGGGTTCCAGCTGCTCCTTATCTTTAACTACATTTTCGTTGTCAGTCTTCTTCATTTGGCCATTCTGGGTAGACACACAGTGCTATCTCATTGTGGTTAAATTCTTCTAGTGACTCCTGAGGTTAAGCACCCTTCCATATGTTTATTGGTCATTTGGAATCCTCTTTGGTGACATGTTTGCTCAAGTCTTTTGTCGCTTTTACATTGGGTTATCTGCTTCTCATTGGTTGGTAGAAGTTCTTTATATATTCTAGAGATGAATCTTTTGTGGGACATAGGTATTTCAAATATCTTCTCCCGGACTGCAGTTTGCTTCTTCACTCTCTTAATAGTGTATTTTGAGAAAGAGTTCTTAATTTTAATGAAATCTAGTTTATAAATCAATTTCCTTCATGATAGTGCTTTTTGTGATCTTGTCAAAGAATTCTATGCCTAGCCTAATTTTCATTCTTCTCTAGTATTTTCTAGAAGCTCCATGATTCGCCTTCCACATTTATGTCCTCAACTCATCTCCTGTTGTTTTTATATATATGGTATGAGGTAGCAGAGGCCCGCATGTACTTTAAGTTCCTTCAGCTATGACCACAAACCAGACACAAGAAGGACCGATACGTGGCTTCCCAGACACCCCTGGCTTTTACTGGATCCTGCAGAAGCATCTGATTCTACCTCGCCGCCTACAACCCAACAAAATTCAGAAGTACACATCCCTATTGTTTGAGAGAATTTCTGGACACACACCATATACAAGGTACTCTCATCTCAGGGGAAGCTTCCACAAATCCCCACAGTCCATCTTGACAACTGTACACAGGTCAAAATCCTTTTAAAATGCAAAACAGTAAAAAATAAAATAAAACGCAAAAGAGTTAAGAGGAATATGCATAGAGACAATGTCAGATAGCACCTGCCTGTATGATCTGCTGGGCGCCCACTCTCTGCATCTACAGGCTGGCAGTTGGGGGGATGAAAGGTATGACCAGACATAGCCCCTGTTATCACCATGCCCTCAGCCTGGAGAAGAGACCAAGAAAACATGAGGGATGAGAAAGTAAACAGGGAGAAGCACTGAGGGGAGTTCTCCCTTGTAACGTCTGAGCCAAGACCTATGTCTGCAAAGAAGCTGGCCCTGAGAAGAGAAGGAATAAGAACATTCTGGATGGAAGGAATGGCAGACTCAAGGGCTGAGAAAGAACAGAGATTGGGATCTTGCTAGAAGGCATGACAGGGAGTGGCAGAATGTGTAGGTGAAAGTAAGAAAAAAATTTGGATTTTTTCCTAAGCAGAACTGGAATCCACTGGAGGATTCCGCTACATCTCAGCCATCCTCTTGAATATGCACCACACATGTTCTCTAAGAGGATGAAGGGCATTCAGTCGACTTTGAAACCCTTCTCTCATACCACAATTCAGCCAGGCAAAGACCTGCTCTCAGCCTTGAATGTACTGGTATATGCATGTACACGCACGTGCACACACACACATACCCAGGCCCCCTTGGTGATACCTCAAGCTGAGGACTCTCCGTTCCTCCCCCAATCCTGGCTGGGACGGTGTCTACACTGTTGACTTTTGTGTCTCTGCTCATGATTTTTCACTTAAACCAGCTATAATTGTACTTGCATTCATGTGATGGTTTGATTAATATCTGTTTCCTGAATGAGACTGTCTGTTGACTCCAGAAGGGCAGTGTAAGCCTGTCTTGGCCACCAAGGCTCCCCCAGCACCTAGCACAAGAGCTGGCCCAAAATATGTGCTCAATAGTATATATTTTAACTTTTTTGAATGACAAAGTTCAAACACATACAGAAACAGAAAGAAATGTGCCTAGCATACAACTTCAATAATTAGCTCATTCTTAATTTTCTTTCCTCTACACCCTTCCCAGGGAAGTAAACCCCAGCCATCATTCCACCCAGTGCACCTATGGAGGCATGAATGAATGCATGCCCCCTAGGCTAAGATCGAGGAGGGGCCAAGGAAATGATAAGCTTCGCTACCAAGTTAGCAACTCTGATAAAATTTCAGGAGACAAGACTGAAACTATTGGCTAAAATGAATTTCCTTTTCCCTATATTTATTGGTCTTTCACTTTTCAGGGCTACCCATTGCCACATTCATTAAGAAGTGACTGTAAAACAAGGAAGGTTACATCTCTCCCATAATCTCTGTCACATAAAAATCTTAAAAGAGCAAATTTCTTTCCATAAAACAAGGCATGTCTTTTACAAACAAGAAAAAATTACACCTCCCCCTCTGGGCAATCTATAGTATGCCTATTTTATCTATTATAATATTTATGGTAACTTGTTCCCTGTGAGCTTGGTCTTCTTAAAATGCCAATGCGGTGTTACAAAGTCTGGACACAAATGTCATGACCATGATAGTTCCAGTCTAGCTCAGTGAGTAGCACTCAGTACTTAGGGAGTCTTTAATGTCATCCACTTTTCTATGTCCCAAATACCCATAAGAATGACCTGACATGCTAGAATGCGATCATATCTAATGTCCTTTTTGTTGTAAAATATAGTGTCTGTATTTTCTAACTTTTTTCCTAAGCACTTCTTTACTAGAGAAAATTCTCTCTTTAGACTTATGACCTAGACATAGCTCACGTGTTGGAGTCTAACCTCCCATTAGCGTGTGTGTGTGCACAAGTGTGCATGTGTGTACTGGCATGGTTGTAAGTCCAGGCTCCAGAATCTCTGCCCTTTGTGGCCCGACAGGGGTAACCTCAGGCAAGTTGCTTCCCCCCCATTAACCCACTGCCTCTTCCGTAGCTGCTGGGATGAGGCAGAGGCGTAAAGGAGACACAGTGTGCAGAGCCCTGAGCCCAGCAGGTGCACACCAAATGCTCCATCAGCATAGCTGCTGTGATTCCTGTTTCCAAAAAGGAGCTGCAAAGCAACTCTGAACAACTTCTAACTTCTACTGGGGAGCCTTCCCGATGGTCTGCTTGGGAAGTGGATACACCTGCCCCTACTCTCACAGGGCAGGGGTGGGGGTAGCCAAAGCTGGAGTTGGAGGGGGTGTGCACCCAGAAGAAGCTCAGGGCAGGGCAGCGGTGGCCTCTGTGTCACAGCCCAGCCCCTCCCTGCTACATCCCTTTGTTCTCTGGGGGGTGGAACTGTGACTCACCAGGGCTCCAGTCCTGGCCTGGGCCCATCTGACCAGGGGACCAGACCAGCATGCCCTGTCACTGAGAACACTCTGCGCACACAGGCTGGCTGGGTGAGCTGCTCCTGCCAGGCTGGACCCCAACCCGCAGCAGCAGATCTCAGAGGGACCCTCTGGGCTCTTGTGGGTAGTTTATCCACACCACCTCCTTTTGGTTTGTGGCTGTTTTTTTTCCCTGAGTGCTCCATCTTGATTTAATTTTAACCTGTGAAGAAAAAGTCCAAGAGACTCACTGTGATATTCATACCCATTTCATACACTCTAACTCCTCTGACACTTTTTTGCTATTATAGAAAAATATACATAACATAAAATTTGCCATTTTAGGGGCACCTGGATGGCTCAGTGGGTTAAGCCTCTGCCTTTAGCTCAGGTCATGATCCCAGGGTCCTGGAATCGAGCCCCCTATCGGGCTCTCCGCTCTGTAGGGAGCCTGTTTCCCTTCCTCTCTCTCTGCCTCCCTCTCTGCCTACTTGTGATCTCTGCCTGTCAAATAAATAAATAAAATCTTTTTTAAAAATTTACCATTTTAGCTATTTTCAAGTGCACAATTCAGGGGAAGTAAGTGCATCACACTAACCATCACCACTGTCTGCCTCCAAAACTTTTCATCATCCCAAGCAAAGGCTCTGTACCCACTAAACTATAGCTCCCCCTTCTCCCCTCCCCTGGCCCTGGTAACCTTTGGTCTATTTTCTGCCTCCAAGAATCTGTCATTCGAGGAATCTCATACAAGTGGAATCACAGTTTCTGTTCTTTTGTTTCTGGCTTATTTTACTCGGCATGTTTTCAAGATTCACCCCTGTTGTGGCAGGTGTCAGCACTCCCTTTCTATGGCTAGTAATACTCCAGTGTATGTAATTACCACATCTGCCTATCCACTCATCTGCCAACAGACACTCGGGTGGTTTCCACTTTTTAGCTACTGTGCTAAATGCTGGTATGAATACGGGTATGCAAGTAAATGAGTCCTTCTCTCTAAACAACTCCCTGAGGTGGGCTGTGATTATTGTCATCCTTGGTTTACAGACAAGGAAACTGAGGTTACCCGTCAGAGAGCGGTGCCAGCATCTGAACCCAGACCGATGACATTTTTGCCTTGTTTCTCCAGTCGTGACAAAGAAATGGAGATGCTTGGCCCACGTGCATTTCCTGCCCTGCACTATGCCTTACTGAGGTCTGTAACATCTTTCCTTGTTCTGGCCTAAGTTCCACTGAAAAAGGGAATGGAGGAGATGCTGCACTGGTGGAATTAGTCTAGACTCCCTCCTTGCAGGGAGAAACCAAACTCCACCTAGACTGGTGAAAAGGGGGGATTCATTGGAAGGATAGTGGAAAAGCTCAGTGAAGAGACTGGATCCAAGCTGTCACTACTCCAAGTCTGGGGCTCCGTCCTTACTGGTCTGGACCTGAGTGCTTCTGAGCATCTTCTCTGCTGCTTCTGAGCAAGTTAGGGTGAGCTGGGAGAAGTCCATGGCCTGGCCGGGCTGTGTGGCCCTGAACCAGTCATCACAGCTGGTGGTGGAGACCGAGATGGGCCCACCCTGGGCCATGGCCCCCACCCGGGCTCGAGAGAATGGAGACTCCTTTCCAAGGAGAGGGAGGGAGGCTTGGCAAATGCCTAACACAGACGCTCACTGTGGTGCAATCTACAATAGCAACAAATTGGAAGCTACCCAATAGTCCTGAACAAAACAAGGTTAAATAAATGAAGTTGCTACATCCACTCAGTGAAACATGATGTAGCTGTTTAACAAGTAATAATCATGAAGATACCTAGCAACTTAAAAAAAAGAAAGAAGTTTGTACATGAATGCCTGGTGGGAAAAGTCGGGAGACACAGACATACACATATGCCTACCTCTATGAACAATTCATAGGTAATCAAAATACAGGCAAGCATTGTATCATAATAGAAGAATCATAAATGACTTTTTATCTCTAATTTCCCAATTTTCATTTATTGGTTCAATAAATATTTACTGAGTGTCTACTCGGTGCCAGGTGAGGTGCTGGGGAGGAAGAGAACAGAAGGGAAAACCCCATCCTCGTGGAATTCACTTTCCAGTGAGGGAAGCAGACAAAAACCATATCCCCTATGCCAGATAGTGACAGGAGTAAGGAGACAAAATAAATCAAAGAAGGAAGAGAGAGATACTGGGGAGAGTGGTAACTGTTTAGACATGACAGTTAGGGAAGGAGATATCTGAGTAAAGGCTGAAGGAAGTGAAGGACCAAATTATGTCAACGTCAGGAGAAGAGAAATCCCCAGCAGAGGGAACAGGAAGAGCAAAGGTCCTGGGGCATCCAATTAGAGGAGAGCATTGAGGCTACTATGATTCAGCTGGGGTAATGAGGGGAAGAGTGAACTAAGGAAGGAGTAATAGAAGATCGCAGTGGTCCTTTAGGCCACTGTGAAGACATTAGCTTCTGCTGTTAAGATGGGAGCCCTTCAAGGGTTTTGAGCAAAGGAATGGTAATCTGCCCACTAAGGGTCCCTCTAGCTGTGAATGAGGACAAACTGGAAGGAGGTAAGGACCGAGTTTGGGAAACCAGCAAAGAGATTGCCACAATCACTCAGGTGAGAGGGGAGTGTAGTTTGGACAATGGGTGAACAGTGGCCACGTTCTGGGTATAGTTTGAAAGTATGAACAGTGGGATTTTCTGATAAGAATCAAAGATGATAGGCTTTGGATCTGAAAAATGAGAAGGATGAAATTGTTGTTAACTGGCAGGTGGTTAGAGGACCAGCAGAGCAAGGTGCCCTGGAAGTCAGGTAAAGAAAGAGCTTCAAGGAAGAGAAAATGCCAGGCTGGGTGGGAATGGGGCCTGAGAATATGCCATTGGGATGAGCAACATGGCAATCAGCAGAGACCTGGGCAAGAGATGCTCATGAGGGGAACCCAAATCTGACTGGGAATCATGGGTTCCCAGGAGAACAGGACAGCAACATTATTCCAACAGCCAAAAGGTGGGAACAACCCAACTGTCCTTCAGCGGATGAATGGATAAACAAAACGTGGTATATACATACCAGAGAGTATCATTCAGCCTTAAAAAGGAAAGGCATAAGGACACCTGCTACAACATACATGAACCTTGAAGACATTATGCAGAGTGAAATAAGCCAGCCACAGACAAAAAAGACAAATAGTGCCTTGTTTGTATTGATGCCATTTATGTAGGTATTTAGAGTAGGTAAATGCATAGAGACAAAAAGTAGGGTGGTGGTTACCAGGGACTCAGGGGAGAGATAAATGGAGAATTGATGGGAACAGAGTTTCCATCACCCAAGATGAAAAAGTTCTAGGGGTTGTTGCACAACAATGTGAATACGCTTAACAAGACTGAATTGGATACTTAAAAATAGTCATGATGGTAAGTTTTATGTTACATGTATTTCATCACAGTTTTTTTAACAAATGAGAGGGGAAGGGAGGCAGAGAAGGAGAGTCAGCAAGTCCAAACAATTTTTTCAAGAAGGTTTGCTCTAAACTGAAGAGAAATGGGAGCATAAGTAGGAGGACAAGTGAACAGGGGGTTTTGGTTGTGAGTTTGTTTGGTTTTGTTTTTTTTTTAAGTTGGGAGAAATAACAGCATGTTTGTTTGCTGATGGGACCAGCAGGCAGTGTTCTCAAAGGTTTAAATTATTTCCAAAAGGAAAGCTGTATTTTTGGGGGGGGGGGGATGAAAATGTTTTGGAATTGGATAGTTGTCATGGCTGCACAACCCTGCAAATACACCAAAAACTAAGTCACACACTTTAAAAGAATCAGTTTTATGGTATGTGAATTATACCTTAATAAAAATCAGAGAAAATGAAAAAGAAATAATAAATTTAATATTGTCTGGATACCATGTACTCATAGACAGCCTGAGTTCCCACCCAAAGAGCCCCAGATAGTTCCTGTGGCCAGTGACCCATGGGTCACTCGGTACCTTGTGGCACAGGAGAAGGGAGCAAAGTCTTCCAAGTTTAGGCTGAGCTACAAATGCTACATCAGCACACAGCCCCTACAGAGAAAGCCACAGAACAAGCCCCCACTGGCTGCACATAAATGGCTCTATTTACTTGGTGCCATGAACTCTCAGGTCTCTGGTGTAAGAGAGAAATGTAAGAAAAATGCATTCAACTCAAAGCAAGAAAACCCTCCCATCTGCCAACCCATACCATGGTTGTCTAACTGCATGGGAACCAGGGATGGGCTTTAGGGGGCTATCAGTCATGGGTGGAGGGGAGTTCTTTCAGAAATGTCCTCCCATTTGTAACACTGTCACACTCAAGCTTCCCACTCACTGCCTTTTTCCTTTCTTCTGAACAGTATCTTGCTCCCTGTTATGCTTAATTTTATGTGTTGTCTAGACCATAATGCCCAGATAGCTGGTCAAACGTTATTCTAGAAGTTTTGTGAAGGTGCGGGTATTTTTTTAGATGACATTAATATTTATGATCAGTAGACTTTGAGTAAAACAAATTGCTCTTCATAATTTGGGTGGGCCTGATCTCATCAGTAGAAGGCCTTCATAAAACAAAGATGGACCTCCTCCCCTAGCAAGAAGGAATTCTGCCAGGAGACTGCCTTTGGATTTGAACTGCCTTCCCTGCCTCTCTAGCCTGCCAGCCTACTCTGCAGATTTTAAACTTACCAAGCCTCCATACTCACATAGGGGGATTGCCACTTTCTTTAAATATATATCTCTCTCTCCCTCTCTTCTCAGTATATGTGATTTATAGATATACATATATCATATATATATGGAGACAGACAGAGAGGGAGAGAGCATACATGCCATTGTATATTATATAACATATATCATTATAAATTATACATTTCATATATATGTACACATTACACATCATTATATATTATATACCTTTATATATTAAGATCCTGTTGAATTTGTTGGTTTTGTTTCTCTGGAGATCCCTGACTAATACACCTCCAAGACTACTTACTTTCCATTATAAATTATCCCTTATTATCTGTACTTGCACGAAATTTAAAGTCATCAGATGATTAAGAAGATAAAAATAAAAAGCCTACATGGGCACCTGGTGGTGCAGGTGGTTAAGTGTCTGACTCTTGGTTTCAGCTCAGGTCATGATCTCAGGGTCATGGGATCGACCCCCACATTGGGCTCCCTGCTTAGCGGAGTCTGCTTGGCTCTCTCTCTCCCTCTTTTCCTGCTCCTCCCCACTCTCTCTCTCAAAATAAATGAATAAATCTTTTTTTTTCAAAGATTTGATTTATTTGTTTGATAGAGAGAAGCAGGCAGAGAGAGAGGGGGGAAGCA
This sequence comes from Taxidea taxus jeffersonii, assembly GCA_003697995.1. Taxonomy (NCBI): domain Eukaryota; kingdom Metazoa; phylum Chordata; class Mammalia; order Carnivora; family Mustelidae; genus Taxidea; species Taxidea taxus. The sequence continues at coordinate 8,570 of ML100683.1, forward strand.
GGCTCCCTGCTGAGCAGAAAGCCCTATGTGGGGTTCAATCCCAGGACTCTGGGATCATGACCTGAGCTGAAGGCAGAGGCTTTAACCCACTGAGCCACCCAGGTGCCCCTAAATGAATAAATCTTTTTAAAAAATTAAAAACCCATGAAATAAAGCAACTGAGGAAGAATAACATCTATGTATTGATCAAAGCCATCATAGTGGATATATGTGTTTTTAAATGCAACTTTAAGTCAAACAAGTATATTAGTTTTGTATCCGTTTTGTGGCTACCTTTTCAATCTGTAACAACTCATTAGGATATTAAGAGGTACCTGGTTGGATCAGTTGGTAGGGTGTGTGACTCTTGATCTCAGGGTCACGAGTCCAAGCCCCACACTGGGTGTAGAATCTACTTTAAAAATAAATGGTTTTTTTTTTAAAGATACTATACTAAATTATACCTTCTTCCCTAATCATTACAGGAGACAGGTACATGACCTGGGTTCACGCCATGAACTTGTAATAGGACTTAGCCTTCCTGGGTTCCATCCCAGCTCCACTACTCACTCACAGTGTGACCCTGGGCAAGTTATCTCTCTTTGCCTGTGTTTCCCCATCCAAAAATGAGGATAACAGTACCCTCTCCCTGAGGTCTTTGTGAGGATTAAATGAAATAATACCTGTAAAACACACAGCAAACTGTCTAGCACGGGGTTTTTCAAACAGTAGGTTTTCCCCTGTTTGTGAAATAAATCTAGTGAATCTCACAGCCATCATTTAAAAAAATCATAAATCCACTAATGTATTAAAGAATGATCGGAGTACATTAAACATATATAAGGTAAGTACTATCTCACCAAACTTTCATTCTGGATACACATGTGCTTGCACACACGTGTGCACTCACACACGCAAATACACCAAGTGATAGTCTATAGATTTATTTCTTACAATGGGTCACAGTCAAACACAGGTAGGAAAGGCCAGACTCCCCACCACAGAATAAGTGCTCAATAGCCTTCGGTAGCATCATCATTATTATCTCATTTGGAAAGACAATATAACTTTCTTTATTAGCATAAGAAAACAGAGTTGCTCACCCCCCTATCACCTCTGCCACTCATTTGCTGCTGTGCTGTTTAAGAGTCACCAAGTCCACTTGCCAACTCTCTTTCCTCAAAGGCCTCGGCGGTCATTTAAATATTTTCTGACTCACAGTGCTGGCCAAGGATTAGTGAGGCCCTGCCCAGCCCAGAACATATGAAATGTGAGTGATCTGTTGAGAAAACCACTTGAGTTTGCAAGACTGCACGGGGCTTTTGTAAAATTAAAGCCACGCTGGGGCGAAGCCGTCCCCTGCACCCCCTTGGGAGGTTTGTCATGGGAAGAGGTTACACAAGGGCACTTCGAGACTGGAACTTAAGCTCTGTAACATGCTTCTTTGTTCTGGGCCTGGGTTGTATCACTGTGTTTTTCCCCTAACTTTCCATGTGCACAGGCATGCACCCACACCCCACACTAAAGAATGGAAATAAAATCCCCATGAACAGCTTGATCTAACAGATCGGGTAAAGGGAACCTGCTAAACCACAGGAACTTGGGTTTTGAAGATCTCAAAACAATTTCCATTGCCTATCATTTTCTTCCCCTCCAGAAACAAACTAAAAATCTCCGTGAATTAATACTTTTTTTAAATTGCCTTTTTTTTTTTTAACTGTGCTTCGTTTTGTTTTGTTTTTGGAACAACAGCTCCCCTCTCTCACACACAGTAGCACCATTTTGTTTAAAATGGAGCACGCTGAGGTGGAGTGGGTTAGCATTTCCCAGTGTAGTTCCCTGGGCTGTTCCTTCAGTTTGGAAAAGCAGACTCCTGTTGGCACACACGCAGGTGCTTCACTTTTTACTTCTTCTTCTGTAAGAACACGATCATGGACTTGTGCCAAAGCATGACATCTGGAGTGCATAAGTGCAGTTAGAGGTGTAAACTAATCTTCTAATATGTGATAGTATTCCCTTCTTATTTTTATTCCATTCTTTAAACCATGATGCCAGTTTGGCGGGGAGGAGGCAAAAACTGCTTTAGCAGAGCCGCTTCCTTAAATGAAATCCTAGCTCTGCTCAATAGATGGAACAAGGGAAAATGCAGCCTCCAGCACTCCCTGGTGCCTCCAGGGCTGGGGGGCCGGGGTGGGGGAGAGGGCGGCGAGTGCCAGTTCTCACCAGGATTCTGGTGAGGCAGGGATGTATGGGAAGATCTCTAGGGCTCACCATCACACCCTCAGATAAATGGAAGCCAGGTCTGCCATTAGCTCAGTCTGTGCTAGAGGCTTTCCCATTTCACACGTTCAGGAGTTAAATGTTTTATCCGAGGTCTCCAGACTTAGATTAGACATGACACTATACTTACTACTTTCTTCAACAAGGAAAAGAGACGCTGATGTCCCTGGGTTTTGCCTCTGCAATGGGAAGGATGGAACGCTGAGAGTCAGCCAATCAATGAGCGAGTGATGCATCGGGACTTTGACTTAATATTGTTAAGCTAGCAAAACTCCCCACTGACCTTCTGAGTCCACATAGCCCCTATTAAAATCTTTTTTTGCAAAAACTTGACAAGCTGATCCTAAAATTCACATGGAGACGCAGAATAGCCAAAACAGTCATGAAAAAGGACAAAGTTAGAAGACTCACACTTCTCGATTTCAAAAGTTACTGCAAAGTCTAGGTGGCTCAGTTGATTAAGCATCTGCCTTCAGCTCAGGTCATGGTCCTAGGGTCCTGGGATCAAGTCCCACATGGGACTCCCTGCTCAGTGGGGAGCCTGCTTCTCCCTCTCCCTCTTTCCCCTCCTCCTCTGCTTGCTCTCTCTCACACTCTATCTCAAATAAATAAATAAAATAAAATCTTTAAAAGTAATAATAAATATAAATTTAAAAACAAATCAATAATTTAAAAAAGGCAACCCAATTTTATTTATTTATTTATTTTAAAGATTTTATTTATTTGTTTGTCAGAGAGAGAGAGAGAAAGAGCGCACACAGGGGGAGAGGCAGGCAGAGAAGGCAGAGGGAGAAGCAGGCTCCTGGCCAAGCAAGGAGCCCCATGTGGGACTCGATCCCAGGACTCTCGGATCATGACCTGAGTCAAAGGCAGTAGATTATTAACCAACTGAGCCACCCAGGCGTCCCAATTTTTTTTTGTTGTTTTGTTTTAAGATTTTATTTATTTATTTGACAGAGAGAGCACAAACACGGGGAGCAGGAGAAGCAGGTTCCCCACTGAGCGGGGACCCAATGCTCCATCCCAGGACCCCAGGGATCACAACCTGAGCCGAAGGTACATGCTTAACCAACTGAGCCACCCAGGCACCCCAACAACCCAATTTTTAAAAACTGGTGAAATATCTGAAAAGACACTTCTCCAAAGAAGATATACAAATGGCCAATAAACACATGGGAAGATATTCAGCCAATACAATATTAAAGAACAAAAAAGTTGGAGGACTGCCACTACCAGACTTCAGGACTTATTATAAAGCTACAATAATCAAGACAGTGTGGTATTAGCAAAAAAAGAGACAAACAGATCAATGGAAAAAACAGAGCCCAGAAATGGACCCACATATATACACTCAACTGATCTCTGGCAAAGGAGCAAAGGCAAAACAATGGAGCAAAGATATTCTTTTCAACAAATGGTTGAAAACTGGACATCCACATGCAAAAAAAATGAATCTAAACACAGACTTCTCACTCTTCACAAAAATTAACTCAAAATGGATCCGAGACATAAATATAAAATGCAAAACTATAAAATCCTTAGAAGATAACATAGCGAAAAACCTAGAAAACCTTGGGTATGGTCATGTCTTTTTATTTCTTTTTTTTAAAGATTTTGTTTATTTATTTGACAGAGAGATCACAAGTAGGCAGAGAGGCAGGCAGAGAGAGAGGGGGAAGCAGGCTCCCCGCTGAGCAGAGAGCCCCATGCAGGGCTTGATCTGAGGACCCTGAGATCATGACCTGAGCTGAAGGCAGAGGCTTAACCCACTGAGCCACCCAGGCGCCCCTGGTGATGCCTTTTTAGATATAACACCAAAAACACAATGTCTGAAAGAAATAACTGATAAGCTGGATTTCACAAAAACTGAAAACTTCTGCTCTGCAATAGATAATTCCAAGAGAATTAGAAGACAAACCACAGACTGGAAAAAAAAATATTTGCAAAAGATACATTTGATAAAGAGCTGTTACCCAAAACATGCCAACAGCTCTTAAAACTCAACAATAAGAAAACAAACAACCTGAATTGGAAATAGGAAAGACCTTAACAGACACCTCACCAGAGAAGATACATGGATGACGAGTAAACATTATGAAAAGATTCTCCACATATGTCATCAGGCAAATGCAAATAAAAGCAACAGGATACCACCCCAAGCCTATTAGAATGGCCTAAATCCATAACACTGACAATACCAAATGC
>ML100683.1:13433-26159 GCA_003697995.1 Taxidea taxus jeffersonii
GACAAAGGATGTGAAGTAACAGGAACTCTCTTATTTGTTGCTGGTGGGAATGCAAAATGGTACAGCCACTTTGGAAGACAGTTTGGTGGGTTTCTTACCAAACCGAAATACTCTTACCACACATACCAGCAATCACACTCCTTGGTATTTACCCTAAGTAGCTGAAAACTTAGGTCCACACAAAAACCTGCATGTGGATGTTTACAGCAGCTTTATTCATAAGCGCCAAAACTTAGAAGCAACGAAAATGTTCTTTAGTAGGTGAACAGATAAACTGTGATACATCCAGACAATGAAATACTACTCAGAACTAAAAAGAAATGAGCTATCAAACTATGAAAAGACACTGAGGAACTTCAAATGCACGTTACTAAGGGAAAGAAACCAATTGCTACGTACCATATGATCCTAACTACATGACATTCTAGAAAAGGCAAAACTATGGAGACAGTAAAAAGGTCAGTGTGCGGGCAGGAAAGTGGAGATGAAGAGGTAGAGCACAGAGGATTCTTAGAGCTGTGAAAGTACTCTGTATGATATTATAGTTGTATGTAGAATTATCATTATTCATTCATTCAAACCCACTGAAGGCACAACACCAAGAGTAAACTTTAGGTAAACTATGGGCCTTGGGGCGCCTGGGTGGCTCAGTGGGTTGCGCCTCTGCCTTTGGCTCGGGTCGCAGTCTCAGGGTCCTTGGATCGAGTCCCGCATTGGGCTCTCTGCTCGGCAGGGGGCCTGCTTCCTCCTCTCTCCCTGCCTGCCTCTCTGCCTACTTGTGATCTCTCCCTGTCAAACAAATAAATAAAATCTTAAAAAAAATATATGGGTTTCATACGATCATGATGTGTCCACGTAGGTCATCCTTGGTATCAAATACACCATTCTGGTGAGTGATATTGATAACGGGGGAGGCTGTGCATGTGTGGGAGGAGGAAATATAAAGGAAATCTCTGTACTTTCCTCTCAATTTCATTATTAAAAGAAAAACTAAAACTGCATTAAAAAAATTAAGTTAAAAAAAATAATGTTCAACACCACTAGCCATAGGGAAGTGAAAATCAAAACCACGATGAGATACCACTTCACACGCACTAGGACAGCAGTAATAATAATAATAATAATGAAAAGATGGGCAGTAACAAGCATTGGTGAGGATGTGGAGTCATTGAAACCCTCAAACACTACTGGTGGGATTGCAAAATGGCGCTGCCCCTTTGGAAAACAGTATGGCAGTTCTCCAAAGTGTTAAACAGAGAGTCACCATATAACCGGCAATCCCACTGCAGGTACATACCCGAGAGAACTGAAAATACATGTCCACACAAACTTGTACTCTCCTCCCTTGGGGGAGGTGAGGGTATAGAAAGAGGGGAGATGTGTATAGACAGAGAAAGCACTCTTGGACATATGGCTAAATGAGAAAAAATTCACAAAATGAGCCCAATAGAGGTACCTGGGTGGCTCAGTCAGTTTGGCGCCTGTCTCTCGGTTTTGGCTCAGGTCATGATCTCAGGGTTGTGAGATCGAACCTCGTGTGGGACTCCACATTCAGTGCAGAGTCTGCTGGAGATGATCTCCCTCTCCCTCCGCCCTGGTCCTCCTCCTTCTCTCTCTCTCTCTCTTTAAAATAAACAAATTTTTTTTTAAATTTTAAAAATGAGCCAATTTGCTGGTTTTTAAAGACATTCACAGGTACACACACCTGTACATCAAACCATAAGAGAAATATCGAGTCAGCTGATCATAAATGTGCTCTCTGGAAGCAAGCCAGGGATGCGGGAAGTGGAACTTTACTTTTTACTCCACAATTTCCGATTTGTTTACATTTGTGTACATAGAGGATATAAGCAGGAGCTTATTATTCTTTTCCCATGCAAAAGGGAAGGAAAGAGGGAAGGGGCCACTGGAGTTGAGGAGTGTGGGAGGTTCTGCAAGGAGCGAAAATTCCAAGTAGTAGGAACAGCAGGGGCAAAGCTGCGAAGGTGGAAAAATCTTCTGGGGCATTTGAGGGGCTGTTGGGTTCAACCACATTAGAGGGTCCAGCAGATGACCTGGGGAGGGGCGTGGGGAAGATGACCTAGAACAGTCCACGAAGCAGCCAGGTTCCGAGGGCCACAGGTACATGGAGGCCCCCCCGTAGTGGGGGAGGCCTGGGAGAGACCATGGGGACAGGCGGGAGGACCATGGTGGGCTGAGAATCTCACACATTTCACACCTGGCATCTGTCTCACAACAAACTTGCCCTCAGCTCCATTATCCAGATTTGGCTCCAAATATAATCATCTCCAAAAAGCGTAGCAGCCACCCCTGAGGAAGTCTCCAAATCCGAATGGAGAACTCCTGGTGTGTTTGAGCAAACCTTCGTGAGCACAGTGCAGTGACGGAGTGACCTGTGTCTGTGTTAGGTCACCAGGGAATGACCACGGCCCTTCCTGCACAGGGGCTGTGAAAGGGATACGCTCTCTGTGCATTAATCTCCACGGCAAACCCATACGGTCCAGTCAAGCACTGTCCCCAAGCACAGATATGGAAACTGAGGCTTGGAGATGTCAGGCACTTTGCCCAAGGTCACTCTACTAGTAACTCAATGCTGGAGCTGAGCCTGGAACCAGAACGCCTCCCATCTCCAGACAAAAGACGTAACCGGCCACTACATTGCATCACCACCCAGCTTCCAGGAAAATATTAAGCTCAGAATTGAAGATGGATTCAGGGCTCGGGGTTCTATCCACAGGAGCAGCAAATCCTAATCCATAAGTTATCATAAAGCAGAGGTGGGGTGTCGGGACGAATAACTAACTTGGGCTGTTAAATAACTAGTTTGGTCATGAGCTAGATGAGCGAGGCAAGGCATCGAATAGCCTGCTTTGTCCTTCAACTCTGGCCAAGGTCTCCAGCCTCTCTTCTTGGAGCATTCGGTTTTGACTTGGGCCCCATGTCCAGCTCTCCCCTGAGTCATGGGTCTACCTCAGAAAAGTCAGGAGACACCTGGGGAAAGAAAGCAATGGCCTCATCCTGCCTTGTTGTTCTGTGGCCACCAGAGACCCTGGAGCACCCCTTAACCCCCCAGCAAATCCTCACCGTGCCAGGGACTGAGTAGCTGTTGGGAACCAGCCTCTGCCCTCCCAGAGCTGACATTCTACAGGGGCTATACACCAAAGCAAGGTCTGTCGGAGAGATTTAAATGCATCCGGCTCTCTTAACATCACTGAATCAATCTTCTGGGAAGATCCCCCTCCTCTCCACCTCCTCTGATACAACTCAACAGAGCTCCAGAAAGACACAGTTGGCAAATTATTCACCACTTCCTATCTCACTTTTCTTAGTCAGGAAGATAGGGATACTGAGAGGACCTGTGCCATAGGAAGGTTCTAGATAAATGAGGATGCCAGGGCAGAGCCCAGTAGCACAAGGTGCCGCCACTCAGAAGAACTGGCATTTACTGAGGAAGGCTAAGTCAGTTCCTTTTTCACAGAATACACCAATACATGGGGACACACGCACACACGCACGGCAGTGCGCGCGCACGCGCGCACACACACACACTGCTATAACTGATGAGAATCTGAGCTCATTTGAGAGTTGGTAACTCTTCAACTGGACCTTTGCACATGCTATTCTCTCTTCCTTCCATCCCACCCCACCCTCTAATAGAAGGGACTTGTAGCCATACCTTTCTTTTCTTAGATGTCACTTTTTCCAAGAAGCCTCCCTGTTATACCTCCTTAATGCTTTGCTAAGTAACGTCCAATGATCAGCCAATCAACCACTCAGTGGAGAGAATGGGAAGTGGGCATCTCTTGGTCCATGATCTTACATATTTTCATCACTTCATTTTTTTCCCATCAAAGCTTCACTAAGTAACTACTTTCCTTCTATGTGATGAGGTGCTTGTAACCAAATGACACAAAACAGGAGGGGCCCATGGCTAGGGCAGGTGAGGGGAAGCAAGTCTTACAATGTGTAGGGTTATATTCCCAGCAGTAACCCCGAGGCTCATGCTCATTGCCCAGGTGGCAATTTCAGGAAATATCATCACTCCAGGTCCCTCTGGAAAGGAAGGCATAAGGCTTCTAGACAACCATGAGAGCCCGCAGTGCCAAGAGCTTACTGCAGCCATGAGTTAGGATCTGGGGAGGAGGTGAGGAAGGTTCTGCTCACACTGCCTCATTTCCCCTCCCCCTTCCCCTGTGAGAGAGACCATGTCCAGGTCTCAAGAGCTGACTGGTCAAACCAGGAATTCAACCACAACCTTGGGTCCACATGCATGGAACTGTCCTCCCCAGATATCCACCTCCCTCATTCCTCTAGGTTTCTGCTGGAATGCTGTTGTTTCCTCAGAGAAACCATCCCTGACCTAACCCAATGCTGCCTCCAGGGCAGTCTCTCTGGATCCCCTTCCCCAGCTTCATCACCTTCATTCCACTGACCACACCCTCTGATATCATACTATAGCTCTACATGTCGACTGTCCATCTCTGCCACTGGGACGTAAACCCCACAAGGGAGGGACACTGTGGGCCTTCTTGACTGCTCTGTGGCTGCTGTCAGAGCCCTCCCTCCAGAAGTGATTCTTGACTAAATGGAGCAAATGAGCTAAGCTAAGAGGATAAGGCACCTGTGGAGCTAAGACTCCAAATAACTAGTCTTCCTTTTTTTTTTTTTTTAAAGAAAAAGTACACCCATTTTCATAACCGAATGAACAGTATTCACTAAAGTGAAGAAGGCAAAACTCCTCTCCAAACCTCTCCAGAGCAGACCCCACTCCACCCACCACACTGGTGATCTCCCATGGAGCAACGCAAACTGACTTAGTTCATCAGAATCCTGTATAAAACATTTCATTTTCACTCGTTTCAACCTGCTCAGCCTGTGCAAAGTGATCTGAATCAGACAATATTTGTACAAACCATTAAGATAATGTATCCAAGGATGATTTTTTTTTTAATAAATCCAGGGCCAGGGCACCTGGCTGGCTCAGTCAGTACAGCATGTGATTCCTCATCTTGGGGCTGTGAGTCCCCATGGTGACCGTAGAGCTTACTTAAGGAGAAAAGAAAGTTCTTCAGCTCACCCCACTTCACTCAGTAGATGCTCATTCATTCTGTCACTAAGGAACATTTATTGAGCATCTACTGTATGCAAGGGGCCAGAGTTCAGTGGTAAAGAGGGCAGCACCTCTACCCTCTTGAAGTCTACATTCTTGGGTGGATGCAGGCAATAAACCCATAAATAGATACATGAGTATGACCACTTCTGGGAAACTGCATGAATAAAATACAATAGGAGAATGGGAAAGGTACCGATAAGGGGGATAGTCTACTTTGAACAGAGTGGTCAGAAGAATCTTCTCCACAGAAGAGACATCCAAGCTAAAGGGAATGATCATGCCAGACTTGAGAAGAAGGGGCAGAGAGTGTGCTCAGCAGAAGGAAAAGCATATACAAAGACTCTTAGGAGTCTCCGGACAATCCGAGTTCAAATTTTCATGAAATGCATCCCTTCCTAATGGCCCCATCACAGGCCAACAGTCCCCCTACTCCCTCAGCTTGCCTTCTCCTCTCCCTAGTTGACTTCTTTATCAGATTTTCTAAAGTTAAGGCAGACCTGAATTTTCCACTGGAAGTTATAACCTGAGCAGGGACACAAAGCATCATGTGTACACTTCCACCTCTGGGAGGCAGAGGTCATGGTGACAACTTGGGTCTGCTCCTGTACAAGTGGTAAGAATATCCCCACCAGCAGTTTAGAGTCCCCTTTTATGGGGCCAGGCCCTTTGCAGAATATGATGAAAAGGAAACTCTCTGGAAAAATATACACCTGTGCTCCAAATAGATCTCATCCACATTTCCAATCTCATATACATTTCAGGAGATTCCTCAAGTCTCCTGAATCAGAACTCCTCTCTGTGGGCCTAACATGAGAAGAAAGAAGCTAAACTGGGGCAGGTCCACTGATGGAGGAGAGGGGACAAGATCAGATGTTCAGGCCCCTAACTACACTCCCACACTCACAGAGATCAGACAGGGTGTCAGCCTGGGTGGGGGGGGGGGCACTACCTGAAGAAAATCAAGTGGAACCTTATCCACTCCCCCTCAGTGAGGCAAATACCCAGTCACACCCTAGAGCTTCCAGAGAAGGTTTGAGACCCCATTTCCCACCAGTGTCCTTGACAAAGGTCATCTCCAATCTCATATTCTGAGATACATTTTGCAAAAGGCTGCTTAACCATAGGAAACATTACCACAAAGCCCAAGTGTTTCAGCGCTGAAGGGGACACCATTGTGTGAATAATTCAGGTTCTTAGAAAAGGGAGGAGCAAGAGCCTGCCCATACCCATCTCACTGGGGAGCTAGGCATGCGGATGCCCTGTTAGATGTCAGCCATAATAATAACAAGAACAACTACATAAGTAGAACTTAACCATGTATCAGGCACTTTAAGAACTTGAACCTTATGCAACCCTTTAAGATCTGTACTATTGTCACCCCCATCATACAGATGAGAAAACTGAAGCATAGATGGGTGAAGTAACTTGCCTGAGACTATACATCTAAGCCCAAATACATAGAAAAGCTCTCCTCTTCCACACCCCAACCAAGCAAGAAAGCAGTTATACCTTGTGCTGCGCATGAAATGCTTTAATATAAGTTTCTGCCGGTGCATCCAGGACATCTACTGTTTGGCAGGTCTCCCATCTCTGCCCAGTGCTGGAAGCAAGCCTGGTTCAGGCATTAAATGGAGAAAGAGTCCTCTAGGAACAAGTCGCTCAAGTCCATGAGGAGGCTGAGAGCGCAAGTGCCGCTCTCCCCCGTGGCAAAGCCCAAAGGAACCCATTCCCGGCCACGCTCGGTCCACTTCCACACTCAGAAAATGCTCACGGGTCTCTGGCTACGAGGCACCGAGATTCACCCTAACCCCCTGGTGTCCGCCTCCCTCACCTCTACCTCAAGATCCTCTGGCCGCGCAATTTAAAAGATGCAGCCGCCAGCACAAGGGCCCCGAGTGGGCCCGGAACCCCGGCCGCCGCCCTGCGCGCTCAAAGCCCGGTTCCTGGCAGCGAAGTGACCCGCAGCCCCGCGAGCCACCACCAGCAGCGCCCGACGCGACGCTGACCTGTGGGCGCCCCACCAAGGCTGGGGAAGACTCCGAGGGAGAGGACAGGTGGCGCCTCCCTCCCCGGAAGTGGTTCCGGGAACTTTTCCTTAAAAGCTCCCGGGGACCAAATTCAGGGTCTCCGGCGCCAGCGGCGGCCGGTCCGGGATGGTGGTGGCACTGCCCACCTGCGTCGCGCCCAGGCGCCCAAGCGCGCTCCGAGTGCCCCGGGCCGGAGAGCTCGCAGAGCCCGCTTTGGCACCGAGACCGGCAGGGGCGACCCGGCGGTGGGGGCAGGGGTCCAGCTCGGGGTAAGGAGTTCAAGACAGGGAGAAGCCAGCCCCGGGAAGCGGCGGGCCCCAGGGCGTCTAGCCGGGGCGTCCAGCCGGGGAGGGTCTAGTGGGGGGGCGGGGTTCCCGGCCGGCCTCCCGCACTCACCTCCGCGGCGCTCAGCGCTGGCTCTGCCCGGCGGGGCTGGAGAGCGCACCGCGGCGACCGCGGTGGCGGCGGCGGCGGCTGCTGCGGGGGCGGATCCCCCGGGCGGGGAGGGGCCGGGGCCGGGGCGGGGCGGGGCGGCGCGGCGGGGGCGGGGCGGCCGCGCCGGCCACGTGGGCGTGAGGCGGGAGGGCGACCCCCGCGGGCGCGCGAGTAGGATGGCGCGAGACCCGGACGCGGTCACGCCCGACCGCAGCTCTGCACTCCCGCGCTCCGCACGCCCCGCCGGGGTCCCTGGGAAGACTAGGAAAGCGGGCGGAGGAGAGGAGCCCGGCCCCCGGGCCGCCCTTTTACCTGATCCAGACTCTGGCGGGGAGAATTTACCCGGTCGGGGAAGTGGAGCTCCAGCCCGGCTCCAGCTCTCGCGGCGGCGAAGGCGTTGGGGACCCCCAGGGTAGGCCCGCGGGACCAGTATCGGAGACGGAGTTGACTGGCGACCCAGGGGTGCCCTGGCGGGCGAAGGCCGGAGCCAGTGCATGGAGCCCCGCCCCGCCCTAAGCTGACCTGGTCCGCGTCGGGTCTTGCCTGAGCCTCGCTTTCCTGGACAGTGGGGGTGAAAATGAGGACGATAGTGAGCTGCGCGAGTCCCCGCGCGCCCAGAAATCCTCAGGAAGAGCCGCCAGTGGCCTGGGTCACCGTGTGGAAATAAACAAGCGAATCCAAATAAAACTATTTTCTGCATTCATTCATTCGACAAACGCCTACCGTCCTCAGGACCCCGGAGGACCAGTAATAAAGAATGCGCTACAGTGTATGGCTCTCATGAAAGTACAAACTGTGATGGAAAATTCATTAGTACTTGCCTTCATGGTGTCAAGTGTGCATTTTAATTTTTTTAAAGATTTTATTTATTTGTTTGTTTTATTTGAGAGAGAGAGGGTGAAGCCGACTTCCCGCTGAGCAGGGAACCCTACCCCGGGGCTCCATCCCAGGACGCGGAGATCCTGATCTGAGCCAAAGGCAGACACTAAACTGATTGAACCACCCAGGCGCCTCTGGGTGTGCCTTTTAAGTGTTTGATCTACTTCTGACACTGACAACAGCCCTGTAACTTGTACGAGTTGTGCGTGCCCACTTCCCAGATGAAGAAACTGAAGCTGGGAAAAGTGAGGCCAGCCCTCAGGTCAGAGGAAAGAGGATCAGCCCAAGAATTATGGCTCCTGCCAGGCTGACTCTCCAGTAAGTGGCAAGAGCGGCCTGAGGGGATCTCCTCCGTTTCTAACCACCACTCCTGCATTCCCAGGAAGAGGGGCTGTTGAGGGCTCCTTGGAAAGGCACCTGTCCTGACAGCAGCCTCTGGGAGGCAGACCTCCCAGCACCCCCTTCCCCAGACCAGCTGGAGGTGTTCAGAACTGATCTGAGAGCTGAGACTCTTCATTGCAACCCCTGGGTCTTGTTGCAGACACAAGCCTCCTAGTTCTGGGTGGCCTCCTCCTGGCCTGCATCCTGCCTTTTGGGCCAGAAATGAAGCGTCTTGAGCAAACCAGCTTTCATTTCAACAGCTGCAACTTCATTCCACTATAACTTGAAGGGGACTCCTTGACCCCAAACCCAGGGCCTCCTGACCCACTCATTTCTTGTTCAAGGAACACATACCCTATGCAGTACTCCACTTCAGAGAGCAAAACCTATATCCAAGCCCCTAGTCCTCAGCCTTTTCCCCAAAACCTCTTTTGCTGGCCTCTCCCCTACCCACTCCACACTAGAGAAGATCCCTATTTCTGCCAGTATGTTTATTAGGTAATAATAAAGGACTTCCACTCCCTGCATGAACCCAGAGCTCAGAAAGGGCTTCAGACCCACAGGTCAACACCTGGTGTTCTACCCAGGCAGCCTTGTCAAAGATAAAAGTTTTGTGTCCATTAGCTTCCATTTAACAGCAATTTGAGCATCTGCTACATGCCACACACTGTGCTAGGCTCTGGGGAACAGTCGTGAATCTCAGTAAGACACACGGTCCCTAACCCCATAGAGCTCACAGCTGATACAGGAACAGCCAGACCCCTTACTGGGCAGTTAGGGAGCAGGATGTGGAGAAAGACACCTGGGGAATTGCTGGCCCCCATTCAGGCAGAGAGAGACTTCCTGTGGGAAGTGGGCCTCAGCTGAGCCCTCACCAGGCAGGGAAACCAGGCAGGGGGTGAGGGAGAACAGGCGATGCGGAAGCCCAGAGGTGGGAGAGCACAGGGCACACTTCTGGGAGCCTATGGAGAGGAATGGGTGGGGAAGAACAAGGCTAGAGAGGCCTTGATGGTCATGGTGTGACACCAGACCTTGACCACTGAAAGGTTCAGCCAGAGGTGATGGGATCCCATTGCTGCTGAGTGAGGGATGAATATAGTAGGGGAAAGTCTCCTGTGCACAGCAAAGGCAATGTGCATTATTATTATTATTACTAAACTCTTTGGCTTCCTGTTTTACAATTCAAGGTTTCCAGAAATGAGAACAGATCTGCGAGTAGCATATGTTGACTAAAATCAATGTAATCCCACAAGGGTTTATACACTGCAGCCCTCCGCTCCCACCCACGCCATGCTTGGCCCTGTGGAGGGAGGCGTCAGAGAGGATTTGGCTCCTGGATTCACTTTAAGAGTCTTTGTGGGGTACAGAATTTACATCCAAAGGGAGTCCTTTGGTGTGGGGGTGGAGTGTAGAAGGAATGGCAAGAAACGTGTGTTTCTGTCCACCAAGTCCTAAAACTGACAGAGAGGCCAAAAGACATTGATGATGAGCCAATCTTTCTCCCCGCAGCATTTAGTTCAGGAGGGCCTGTTTTTGAATTCAGCCCCATCTCCTTCCAGCTCTGCAAGATGGGATGGAAAGGGGGCCAGAGCAGTCACCTCACTAAATCATCAAATGGGAAAGCCGGGTGTTGGCAAGAGACCTGCACGGGGCCGCAGCAAGGCGGGAAGATGTGGTGTGAGTGATGCCAGGCCATGGCGGGAAAGGAGGGGGCGCCAGTGAGGCGCAGGGTCACACGGGTGGGGAAAGCGAGCATGTGGGGAGACACCACAGAGGACAAGGGCAGGGAGGACACGCTGAGACCCCACCACCCTGGCCTCCCAGTGCCCACCCAGTACCATGAGCATGGACGGTCCTGCGTGACCGTACAGTGAAAACACTCTGATTATGTGATCACACTGGTCGTAAAACAAGGCGGAGGGGTGCCAGGCTGGCTCAGTTAGGAGAGCATGTGACTCTTGGTCTCAGGACAAATTCCAGCCCCACACTGGGTGTAGAGATTGCTAAAAATAAATAAATAAATAAAACTTAAAAACTATAGAAAACATCGAGAGGTTGAAAGAATAGCGTAACATCCACCCACAAGCACACCACCTAGCAATAACCTCTTTGTGTCCTTCATTTGTCCCTCAACCTGCCTCGAGTCTTTTCCCTTTGTCACGAAGTATTCTTCTACCACGCGATCGGTTAAGGGCCACTATATGAACGTGCTTTCCTCTTGTAATCAGTCTGACTGGTACTTGGTCTGCTCCCCATTTCTCAGTATCCAGGATAAATAATGCTTGACAATGAAAACCTGTGGGCAAAAAATTTTGGCACACATTTCTGGTTATTTCCTAAAGATAGACCTGGAAGTGGGATTACGGGGAAGACGTCAACAATTCTCCCGGCAACACCTTACAGACACACAGATGTCCCCTCCCTTTGTGGGGGGGCTGTTGAAAGGTGTGGAGCCATCAGTTATGAAGCAGCACTAACCTGGAACCCAAGGGATGGGGACGCCTGTAGGAGGATTAAGGTGTTGGTCTTAGTGTTCAGACCTAAGCAATGCTCTGCAAGTGGCTATAAAAGTCTCCTTTGAAAACAGATCCTTTCTGTTCTCATAATCTGGGTTAAAGAAAAACCTGAGAAGCAAACCTGAGCAGGTGAGTGGAAAGACAGAGGGGCCAAGTTCAAATCTAACCTGGGCCCTGCCCAGATATAGGATGTCACCATATCCAAAGGGAGGATATGATGTAGCCAGGCAATAGCACAGAGCTTGGCAGAGTCGGAGGCACCCAACCCACACGGGTAATTCTAATATGTGCCATGTCACTGACCAACTCCGTGTCTATAGGAATCAAGTACCCACAGGGAATGAAACCCTGAGATAATGCAAGTCATTCAAGGGGCTCCCAGCCCTGGGGATCAGGGTAAATGACCAGAGACCTTACCTCAATTTGCAAAGTAAGAAATAGATGCAGTTTACTCCTCCAGAAAACCTTTTAAAATTTGCTAGTGGGGGGCGCCTGGATGGCTCAGTGGTTCAGCGTATGCCTTTGGGTCAGGTCATGATCCCAGGGTCCTGGGATTGAGCCCTGCCTCAGGCTCCCTGCTCAGCAGGAAGCCTGCTTCTGCCTCTCCCACTCCCTTTGCTTGTGTTCCCTCTCTCACTGTGTCTCTCTCTATCAAATAAATAATAAAATCTTTTTAAAGAGATTTTTAAATCTTTTTTAAAGTCTTTTTTTAAAAAAGGAAAAAAAGGGGTGCCTAGGTGGCTCAGTTGGTTGAGCAACTGCCTTTGGCTTGGGTCATGGTCCCGGAGTCCTGGGATTGAGTCCAGCATTGGGCTCCCGGCTCCGTGAGGAGTCTGCTTCTCCCTCTGACCTCCCCTCTCATGCTGTCTCACTCTGTCTCTCTCTCTCAAATAAATAAATAAAATCTTGGAAAAAAAGGAAAAAAATTTACTAGTGGGAAGTGGGCTTACTTACTCTTGAGGACATGAGAGGCAAATATCAATGGTTTTGAGCACCTGCCGTGTACCCACACCAGGCTATGCCCTCTACCTGATTTATCCTTATGACAATCCCATGAGGCAGATACATTTTACCCCCATCCAATAGATGAAGGAATTGAGGACCAGAAAGATGGGGTGTCTTGCCTTAGTGACCGCTGAGTACTAGGGCTGGGGTCCCAAGCTGGTTCAAAAAGTAGAATCGGGGGGTGCCTGGGTGGCTCAGTGGGTAAAAGGCTCTGCCTTTGGCTCAGGTCATGATCCCAGAATCCTGGGATCAGTATCGGGCGCTTTGCTCAGCAGGGAGCCTGCTACCCTTCCTCTCTCTGCCTGCCTCTTTGTCTCCTTGTGATCTCTGTCTGTCAAATAAATAAATAAAATCTTAAAAAAAAAAAAAA
>RCUC01126192.1:0-43980 GCA_003697995.1 Taxidea taxus jeffersonii
TAAAGAACTCTTTGCAGTTCTTTGTTTCTCACAAGTTGATGTACAGAGTGGGTTTTTGTACCTTTGCAGAAGCCCAGTAATCAGAACTAGATTTGTGCACCTACTTCCTCTGTCCCGTCATTCTTCTGGTTTTGTGTTATGCATGATTTGAGCCATGAGCTCTACCAGCGAGCTTCATAGCAGTGCTGAGACTCCCACGAATTGTGCTAGAATTTACCACGGGCTGAAGGGTTTGAATATTGGGATTTATCCGAAGGAAATCTGTCCTTGAACATGGCGACTTGGAGAGGGTTCGGTGTTAAGTGCTGTATTTGTGGTCTGTAAGGCTGGCGAGCTATCACCTGGACATGGGTGGGCCTTATCCGTGAGATGGATCTTCGTTGCTGGCCCAGCATTTCTGCCCAGGAACCCTGCAGAATGGGCGGTGCAGGTGGGCAGAGGAAAGGCCTTCGCGCCAGCTCCCACTCCCACGGCTCAGCACGCGGGTTGGCCCCATTCTCCAAGCAAGCTTGACCAACTGCAGCCCCAGAAGTCACGACAAGCCTGGCTGTGTTCACATGGTGAGAGGCAGGTGGGGTCTCCTTGCCCAGACCAACCCCCACGGGTTAGCAGAGGCAGGATGGGTCCAGAGTGCTCCTAGGAAGACAACAGACCTGACAGCACACCAGGTCATGAACTTGAAGGGCATGGGTCGGGGGATTTTTTTCTTTTCCTTTTTTACACCTTTCTGATTCTTCTCTTTCCTTGAATTTGTAAAGGTGAGAATGTCCTCGTTTCTAGGAACAATCTCTTAAACACTCATCTTTTCTCCCCTCCATGTATAATCGCTACAGCTCTTAACGCATATTTGCTGGAGAGGCACAATGTAAGGATTCCGAATACCGACTTTCAAGCTGAACATCACCAGGGTTTAAGAGAGAAAATCAGAGTTCGGAGAAGAAAATAAAAATTAGTAGCCATGCTTTCTGACCATGACTGCTTTACTCTTTCCTGCTTTCATATTGAAATACTAAATGCAAGAAACAACAGTAATGATAGAGTGGTTGCTGGAAACAGTCTTCATGTTATATTTAATTCATCAAAGAAGTACCGTGTACTCTACGTTCTTTTAGCGATCCGCGTATGTGTCCCCTGCAAGGGAGAATCAGTGTACACGGCCTCCCCTTAGGAAAGTGTGTCGGCCTCCAGCTGTGTGTCCCCTCCCGCCTCTCCTGGGCGGCCTGCCAGCACTGCCGCCATGATGTCAGGCTTCTCAGTGTGGATGGAGCTCCCAGTGGGGCCTCGTCACACAGTTTTTCCAGGACCCCGTGACACTTCCCACCACTTTCCCAGCAGTGTCGGCATTCAGGAAATGGTCCTGCAGATGTCTGATGGTTGTTGGGCTCAAAGAGTCGCTCTTGTGGAATTTTTGGCCGAATCCCCACGCCACCCATTGACTGACTGCGACCCATCATTTGAAATCATTTCCCCATCACTGAATTCTTGGTGAGCGCTGGCTCCAAAAGCAAATGCTCTCACTCCTTCAATCATTTGCAGCTTTGCGTGGAAATGGAAATCTCCAGGCACCCATGACAGAAAGAGACAGCTGATCTGGTGTCATGTCCTGACCACGGCTTGCTCTCCCTGAGGCTGCTTCGGCCACGGGCGCACATGTCGGCCAGGCTCTCACGGTGCCCACAGGGCTTTAGGCCGGGGAGGGGGCCCAGCTGCCCAGCCACCGTCGTGCACCGTGCTGTCAGTTTCTAGGGGGCACGCGCACAGTCTTGCTTCACGCCAGCGGTCATGTTCACCGCTGCTTGATTCATCCATCACCACACCGATTTTACCGAATTCAAAGATTTTGCCGCACACTGTGGATGAATGAAACGACATCCCTGCCTTTAAAGTGTTTACTTCCACGAGATGGAAATGCAGCCGCAAAATCTCGTTAACATCACTTGTTGGGTCTGTTCTGCTTTGTAACGGATGAATCCAAGCACGCGTAGCTGCAGGGGGCTCTACCCACTGAAGCTGGCCCGCCCAGGGGCAGTGGGACACTTCTGCTTGTGCGTCGGTGCCCTGCAAGGCCTATGGTCATATTGTTTCAGATGTGAAAAATTAACTCAAAATTTAACTGAAAGAATCTGACCCCATGCTGACCATTGAAACAAGCACAATATGGTCTCTGATGGTAAGACTAGATGACTGCTTGTTGTTGGTGTTTGTCGTTGTTACCCTTCAAAGTCGGGAGCTGCACGTTATTTCAAAATTAATCATCCCGGGAGCTTCATTTGAATTTGGATTTCGGATGTAGACAGGAAGGGGCAAGGCTTTAGCATTCGATTTCCATTAGGAACTCGTTTCCATAAGCATTTTAAAAGGAAGGGAAATGACTGATAATATAAAAATCTTTTGTTCCCATATTTTATGGATTTTTAAAAAAAAGTATCTCCTTGCTTTAGATAATACATATTTTATGCAAAATTTTATGCAAATTTTTTTAAGTTGTTCCATCCATGAAACTCTATTACATGCCCAATTTAGAATGGCTAATTTGGATGCCAAGATTACTCTCCATGGCTGTATTCTTTCGTCTTTATCACGATGGCATTTGGTCTTCCTCTTTAAATTCTGAATTCATCGTTTGAGGATGCAGTGGTGATCACTTGTTGGTACATCCCCTTTTTTTAAATTAGCGTAATACATTGCACTGACGTTGAAGCATAAAACTGCTGAATGCAGTCGCATCAAAACTTTTGTGTAATATTTTACCAACTTCTCTTTTCTTCCTCCATTGAAACGTTCTTGACCGGGATGAACGCTGGCTGTGGGCTCCGTTTGTGCCCGGCATGAGTACGTGGCTGCCATGTTTGGGACCTTGCCTTTAACACAGCGTGGGAACTAGATGACTCGGGGGCTATATCTCAGGGGCTCGAACTGTGCACGTCCTGCCTTGAGGTCCAGCACGTGGGTGGCCACCGTTGTGGTCTCGCTGTTGCAGCTGCGTACTCTGGCCTGTGCAGGAGCAGCACAGCCAGCTCTGCTCTCCCCGCGACGGCCATGGAGATCTGCTAACAGCTCAGAGGAGGCATCTGGCCCGCACGCAGTGAGTGCTGCTCGCCAGCTAACGGTGGAGATGTTGGAACGTTTATCCTGTCTGCTGGCTCCGCTCTGGTGCCTGTAATTGCCTTGGACAGGGCACAGGCTATTAGATTATTCATGTGCACTTCTGTCTGAACAAAAGAGTGGGATAGTTAAAAAAAAAAACTGTGGGAGATAACCAGAGCCATGTTGGTGGAGGAGTCACTGCCTTCTTGGCTACTTAATTTCAAAACTCTTGGGATATACGGATTGCTTAAAAGTTCCGGTGACCCTTGGGAAAGAATGTGTTCCTGTGTGCAAGTGAGAACTGGCCGTCAGACTTCTGAGTTCTGTTCCCGGCAGTGTGCGGGGTCACCCGGTGACGTGACAAGTCAGTTAAGCATCAGAATCCTGGTGCCCCCATCTATGAAATGGACATAAAAGGGGATAGGTTAATGCTGGTGAATCGTTTAACAGTTTGCTGGGAACCGGCTTGCTCTAGTGACCTAGAAAAACCGTGGACTGTGGTGCAGGCTGACCTCATTTCTATTTTTGGCTTTAGCGCTGACTCAATGAGAAACTTGTAGAAATCAGCTAATCGGGCCCCTGGCCTCCATGCATTCCGTGGTTAAAATGAGAATGAAAGCCTTATCTGCAGCGGGTCTCATAGTGATAGAGCCAGATACTCATGAAGTACTAAAAATACACTGCCGAGGACACTGGAAACTCTTACACCGATGTGCCTCTCGCATTTCCTTCCGATGCCATGTCAGGCTCTTTGGGGAGACACAGTTCAGTGTTCATTTTGTTTTCGAGCTGCTCGCGGTTCACATCTCTTCTGTTTCGGGTAGAATTTTCCCACGCCCGAGGGTCAGGGAGGAGGTTGGCAGGACGACAGTGTGTGGCGTGTCTCTGTGGTCAGCGCTCTGTGCGGCTGTGGCACACTCTTCCTAGTTCAGGCTAACAGTGAACCTACCTGAGCCACTTTCCAGGGGAACCGGTCCTGGCCCGGGAGTGCTTTTCTTGCCCAGCTGTCCCAGGCCTTATGGAGAAGGCGCTGGCATTCCGTGTGAGGTCCTATGCGGCGGGCTCTGGGGTGCCAGTGTCTGCTCTTCGGGCTCCGTTCCCTGGATGCCGCTGTCCACTGGGGTGTGCCAGGCTGCAGGCCTTGATTTCCTTTAATCCATTTACTATTTTATTATACCGTAATCCCCTCCCCGTTGATTCACACGCTGTTTCTGGACTCCACTCACACCTCCAGTGAGTCCCGCCGTCTGTGCAAACACAGCGGTTAGAGTCCCACGTGAACCACATTCTGCATTGTAAAAATGCAGCAGGCAGTGAATTTGCCAGCAAGTCCCAAGCCAAGTGGTTGGGAAAGGAGGGCGGCTTCTGGACTCCTCGCCCTGTCTCCCTCCGTTGGTGCCACGGTGAGGCACTTCTCAGGAACCCGCGGTGACCTGCTTTTCTGGGGGTTCACGTGGGCGCTATGGAATGTGTGGCTTGTTGGCTTATTCTCACCTTGAGCTAAGATAACTGGGAAAGAACTCGGTGCTCCGCCATCCAGAGGACCTTCTGCTTTTCAGAGTCCACTGGCGATGGCTATTCGCTCTACCCTTGGTCTCATAAGGTTGCGTTAGAGTCCACAGGCTGTAAAGAAAATAGGTTTTCTTGCTTTCGTATCGTGATGATGGGTGCTTTTCTGTTGGCAACCTGACTATGGCAGTCTTCCCTAACTATCGTGGAACCAGGTCACGGGCTCACCGATGCCTCGGGGAGAAATGCTTTTTCCAGGGCAGGCGTGGATGCCTCTCCCCTCCACGCTCCGTGCTTGCTGTGTTTTTGCTTAATTTCTTGTGTTCACGTGGCTCAGTCGACCTCGTTGCCGTCCTCTTGCCACATCCGGCCTCACTGACTCCTCTCCTCCTAAAGTACTTATTTTGCGTTTGTCCTTCAAGGGTCAGCCTGGGGCTCAGAGTCCCAGCCTTTCGGACTGTCCAAATAATAGTATTCTAAAGATAATATTTCTTACTTTATTTTTTTGCTCCATGAGGGCAGAGACTATAGTTAAGCTTGGATCATACCTTTGCAAAAAATACGTTTTAAGGACACTTTTGCAAGCCCGTCATCAGACTGCGGATTGCATAGAGAAGTCTCTGCCTCTCATGCTGCAGCTCACGCCGTGAGCTCTTGTCTACACAGCTCCTAGGAATCGGAAGGAAGAACCGCTGGTGGTCTGTTTACAGGGTCTTAGCGCTGTGCCTGCTGCTGATAAGATCCCATAGATGACTGAGCGCATGATCGATTCAGTGAGAAAATCCCAACTCTTCGTTATTTTAATTACCGGATAAAGTATTTAGCATTTTGCGAATCGTGCGTGGAAAGCATGTGCCAGGGGTTGGGTGTGAAGAGTCCTGTCCTCAGAGAGCTTGAAGTGCTGTAGAGAGAAGCCTCCCGAAACAGGAGTTAGTTTGCGCATTGGCTCAGATGCCCGCGTAGACTTGCATGGTGCTGGGCGGCACGCGGAAGGGTGAGTGCCGACTCATTTCCTCCGTTTCATCCAACGTGCCTCCTCTCTGACCTGTTGCTGCTCCTCCTCCACAGGGCGAAAGGGGCCTCCCGGGGTTGCAAGGTGTCATCGGGTTTCCTGGGATGCAAGGACCTGAGGGGCCGCAGGGACCACCAGGACAAAAGGTAAGCTTGGCTGTGTCATGGGGGCTGGAGGGTGTGGGTTTAAGGTGCTCCACACTCTTCTCATGATGACACTTCTGTCTGGTTCCAGGGTGATACTGGAGAACCTGGGCTGCCCGGAACGAAAGGGACAAGAGTGAGTACAAGTGTGACTTAAGTCCGTGATCCAGGGATGCCTCCCAGAGAGGGCTCTCTGCCCCCTCCCGCCTCCCAGCAGTTCTCGGGGCGTCCCCCTCCATCCCTTCTCCTCACCTGTCCCGTTGTCTGCCTCTCTACTGGAGCTGTGACTGCGCAGGGCCCGTGGGGCCATGACAGGTGACGTTAGTGCTGGCCACGGCTCCACCCCACCCTCAGGCCGGCTTCTCCCCCTGCCCCGTGCTTCTCCCATGTGCTCTTCCTCATGGGGTCTCATGGACCTGCTTTATTTTGGGGGAGGGGGGATAACAGGTCTACACGTCACTGAAGGAAAGGGCTTCCTTTGTTGTGAAAAGCTTGGTCATGTTTGGAGAGCTCACCTTGCTCCTCTTCTCCCTCTGCCTGGGGGTTGTGCCTCCACTCCTGGGAAAGGCATAGATGAAGACCTCTGAGAGCAGGGTTTGAAAGTGGAGAAACAGGAGGACACTGTCAGCATTTCCTTCTGCTTTTGTTACTCAGCGGGGGGGCAAGTTGCTGGCACTTCTGGGGCAGGAGGCTGTGGCAGGGGCCCCAGAGCCACCTGGGAGGGAGATCGAGAGCTCCTCGGACGGACTTGGTGCTCTTCCCCCAATGAGATGACTGATCGCACCAACTCTTGTCCCCAGCGATTTGAGATTTTAATGTAAATTATATCTATTTATAGATACATAACTTAAATGTGTTTACAGGGATACTACGTATATAACATAATATTTATACGTGTAATAAACGATATATCGTTTCTCTAGAAATCACAGCGTGTGAAATGAGGATAGTCACTTTGTGAGGGTGTGGCCTTGATTTCAGAGGTGATTCGAGACAGCGTTGGGTGTAGACGTGCCGCCCCCATGGGCTGGGCCCGGCCGCCTCTCCCGCAGAACGCCCGTGCCAGGAGCGGGGCTGCGGGCACTTCACCGGGCAGGTGTGGTGGGAGGAGAAGAGGCCCAGGGCTCAGTGCCTTCTCTCATTTCTACCCTTACAGGGACCCCCGGGAGCATCGGGTTACCCCGGAAACCCAGGACTGCCGGTATGTAGATAAAATGCACGTGCTTCCTTGGTGACACGCTTGATGGGACTGATGGCGCCATCGGGCGGTCCTCTTTGGGCAACATTTGTACCTTAATTGCAGGGTATTCCTGGCCAAGACGGTCCCCCCGGTCCTCCAGGTATCCCTGGATGCAATGGAACAAAGGTAACTTTGGGACGAAGACCCCTCCCTCGTGCTCAGGCTGCCCCGCCTCCTGTGTGAGAAGTCGGATGGTGCTGTCCTGTGCGCACAGTTTACCTGCCCCAGCCAGACAGACTGTATCTGATGAGGAGCTGCACTTTCCCCATATTTAGTACTCAAGAAACGTGGATTGTGCCTTTCTTTTTCGTGGGCTCTTATCCCGTAATTGCCTTGAACATGAAATTCCTCACCCCTTATCTGTTGCTAATGCAAATAACACGCCGTTATTAATCCGGCGTGTCAGTCCCTACTACTGATATTCTCAAATCGTTGTCTTCTATCGTGAGGTGGCGTGGAGCAGTAAAGCTGGTGGCAGAGCATGTTTAGGATGTGATTTTAACCAGCAAATGAAGTCTCTCTGAAGGGGAGGCCAGAGTATCTGATGGGGCATCCGGAATGATGTCCGGTCAGCCTTGCACCCGACTGACCCTTTGCTGTCCCCTAGGGTGAGCCAGGGCCTCTGGGGCCCCCAGGTTTGCCTGGATTCGCTGGAAATCCCGTGAGTATAGCACTGTTTCCACTAGAATTTCCTTCTTCGGTTTAATTCTCCTCTTCTTGTTCCCTTCCCTTTCCCTTCCTTGGACTCCCATCTTGGCGCGAATGCCGTTTTCAGAGAAGTGACACTGATGCCACTCTTCTCTTTTCCAGGGACCACCAGGGTTACCAGGAATGAAGGTACGTTCACTGCAGGAGGAAAGCGGGGGCCAGACACACACGTTCACTTCAGGTCACCTTGGTTGACTGATTGCCAGTTAACGTGTTCGTCTAACTCTGCTCTGTTCCACGAGTATCCAAGTCACAGGCACACACTTAAATTTCAGGGTGTCGACTTGAGACCCTGGGTGCAGTTTCTGAGTAGAAGTAGGCAGAAATGGGAAGCACGGTGTGGTAGTGAGTATTAGCAGATGGGATCCAGGCCAGGTTAATTCTCTGCATAGACCGTCCTGGTGATGCTCCTTTCCCTGAGCCACAGGACAGAAGCGCTCAAACTGGTATCATGGTTTCACTTAAACACAGGCATCTTGTCGTGTTGCTTGTAATCTGGAGTCACTATTGTAAAGTCTGATTCCTGCAGGAAGGCCCCCATCCTGTTAGGGTAGATCCTTGGTGTCCTGCCACTGCCCCCTCCTTATTCAGAGTGAATCCATGGCCTTTTTCAGCTTGACTGTCCCTCTCTGTCAGGGACAGAACCCTCTGCCCATGGGGAGGAAGGGACGCTTTGAGCCCCTGGAGCGATGGGGTCTCTGCTCCCTGTCCAGCGGGGGGAGGCCCTCCATCCACACTTGCACCATGAGCCGGCATGGGGGTGGTTCCCGCACGTGCTTGGCCATGCCCTGGCCCCTCAGCATCCTTCCCTGGTCGTGGGGGAGCAGAGAGTGCCACCTGCGAGTCCTTCCCTGGCGGTGGGGTGCTGGTGTAGCGTGGTGCCATGGCTCTCGCTGACCTGACTGGGTGTGGGCCCTGTGCCGCACGGCAGTTCCGAGAGCAGGGGCGTCTCGGTGTTGGGAGCAGTCCTGCCAAAGGGACGCTTCCAGTTCCTCAGCAGCCACACCAGAGACGACCACGTGTCTGAGTGAGGTTGCGTGTTCATGTGCCCCTGCGTCCAAGAACACCTGAGAAACACGATCGTCCGGTATCATGACCATCCCGCATTTTGGTCGGGGCTCTGCGGAGAACAGAGCTAGTAGGGGGTGTGTGTGTATTTATGTACATATGTATGTGTAGGCATAGCTGTATGACCTGGTAGATTTATTTTAAGGAATCACATGATTGTGGGGACTGTCAACTCCCAAATCTACAGGGCAGGGTGGCCGGCTGGAGACCATGGCGGGGAAGAGCCAAGGTCCCAGTTCAGAGGCTCCCTGGAGGCAGAATTCCCTCTTCCTTAGGGGAGGTCAGGTGTTTTTTTCCTTATCCCTCATGAGGCCTTCCACTGATTGGACGAGGCCCACCCACATTATGGAGAATCATCTGCTCATAGTCTACTGATTTAAATGTTTGTCTTACCATAAAAATACCTTCACAGTGACGTCCACATTGGGGCTTAACAAATATCTGGGTATTGGGACCTGGCCAAGTAGACACATAAAATTTACCATCACAGGCTGCTTTTATAAAAATGCTCATCCTGGGGCTTTTAGTGAAAGGTAATCCTTACTGCTAGAGAACGCTTGGAGCCCGTGGCCCTGACCTGCATGCTCTCTCCGTGTGTGTGGGGTGGCTGCGGGCTCAGGCTGAGGCTCCTTCCACTGGCGCCTCGTCCCGTCCAGGTGAGCTGAGCCTGCTGCACTAGATGCTGGGCAGTCGGATACTAGCAGTGACTGGAAGGCAGGCAGTGTATATACTCCCAAGTGTAGACAGAGCCTCGATCCCAGATTCCATGCCTGTAATGCACGCCTCTTATTTGGCGGGTTCTCAGTGTCTTTATAGAAATAGCAGTATTTGTGACTTTTTTTTCTTTTTTCACCCCCTAGGGGGATCCAGGTGAAATCATTGGGCATGTGCCTGGGACCCTGTTGAAAGGTGAAAGAGGATTTCCTGGACCCCCAGGAACACCAGTAAGCATTTGCTAAATAACTCTGCACACTTGAAGCATCTCTCCTAGATCCCATCTGATTCTCGCGTTTTCAATAACTTCCAGGGCTCGCCGGGACTACCAGGCCTGCAGGGTCCTGTTGGCCCTCCAGGATTTACCGGACCGCCAGTAAGTGTTGGGGGGACTCTCTCACAGGAACAGCTGTGTTGAGGCACGGAAGTAAATCCGGTGTGGTGTAATCCCGACTTTACGCAGTTGTTGTGCCTGGACTGGGAGAATGAGCTGCTTTCTTGGGAGAGTGTCAGGCATTTAGGACACATGTTCCAGAGCCCAGGGGGAGGCTGGCGATAGCGGTGATAGCCACGATGTCCCACACAGATAACACGTCCGTTCCTGGAGGGCCTGGGTGCCTGCCCGTGGTACTATGGCCCGAGGAGACCAAGTTCAGAGACGAACAAGGCTGGCTGTGCCTGGAGATGGACGGGTAGCAACAGTCATCCCGGAGGGTCTGGCTCTGGGGCTGTGGGCGCAGACCGGGCAGCCGTGTCTGTGATAAGGACTGAGCTCCGGGACAGAAGCCCCCGGAGAGACCCCACCCCCACCAGGGCTCCCCTCTCTCACTGGCCTCCTGCACAGCCGGTGGTTCCCAGTAGCATGAGGACCCATCTCCTCCCACTCACACATTTTGAGAGTGCAAGAGAGTTAGTATGAACGAGACGCAGCGGTTTGTTAAATGTCGTGCTCACCGGCGATGAGTAGTGTCCCCCAGACGGCAGCACACTCTTGCCAGCCTGCCTGCCTGGCCTTAAGGGTTTGTCAGTCCTCCCTTCCCCTCCCGTCCTCTCCCCCTATCAAATCCAGCGAGTCTTCAATCCGTTCTTGCACATGTAACCTCTCTTATATTCTTGCAAAAAGATGGACTCATTTTTGCAAGAATGATTAGTTTTTGTTGTTGTTTTGTTTTTTTAATGACTGAAAAGCACTCTGAAATTTTGTTGCAAATGCAGGAAGGTTTTTCCTTTACTACAGCCTATGCACTTGAAGAAATCATTCGACTTTTTAGATAAACCCTTCTATCCAAAGTGGGCCAACACCATTTCCAAACTGGAAACTCTAGGGCCCTCAGAGTTGGGCTGAGAATTTCATTCAGCGTCTCTGCTCCCGACACATTCTTGGATCAGGGGATTTCACAGGGCAGTGCCTAAGATTTTGAGGTGTTTCATCCCTATTAATTATTATCCTGGGCTAATTCCTAGTTATTTTCCAAATCTTATAGATCCAAAGCACAGGAATAAAATTTAAATACTTAACAAATACATTATTGCATTAATCCTGGGGGCCTTAAGATAACTCTGGTAGAAAGAAGCATGTACATCTCACCAGGGTTGTGAATGATAATAATTAAAATGCTCTCTCTTACAGGGTCCTCCAGGCCCTCCTGGCCCTCCAGGTGAAAAGGTAAAAATATTTTTCTTTTGACTTTCTTTGGCATCTGTATAAGGCTACTGTGGAATCACCATTACTTACTCTTTAAAGTCTCTTTAAACAGTTTTGGAAAATTATATTTCTTTATCTATCTCTGATAAACATCTGTCCATCCACCTGTCTCTCTGTCCATGCATTTGCCTATCCATTAGTCTATCCATTTGTCTGTCCATCCTCATCCATCCATCCCCATTCATCTGTCCATCCATCCTCCTATCCATCCGTCTGTCTTTCCTTCCATCAACCCCTATGCATTATTTTGGAAGCACTGATCTTTCCTTTAGTTTCCTATAGTCAGATTTTAAAAGCTTTAAGTTGAAAAAAAGGTTTTATAGAATTTTTTCAGTAACACTTAAAAAAAATTTTTAATAGACGTTGCATATAATGGGATCACAACTTTGTTGAAAATTTCATGGTAATTGTTGGAAGAAATTCTTGCCTTAACTCTATCCTGTTACTACATTTTATATATTTTATGTGATATTAGATGATTTTGAGCAAAGTAACATGGAAGCCTAATTTTTCATCAACAGGGGCAAATGGGCTTAAGTTTTCAAGGGCCAAAAGGTGACAAGGTGAGTACCCATGGCTTTGGAATGTTTTCATGTTTAAAATCACAGTTCTAAGTATAAAAGGAGTTTCAGCCTCTGAACCCCTTCTTGGAACCTTACAGCCATGTTAACCTTCTCTGTACATCCTTCATTAGTGTTTTCACTACAACGGGCAGCCAGAATTCACTGACATTTTCCACCTGTGATCTGACCGGCAGAGAATACAATGAGGCCATTAATTCTAGTTCTGTGTACCTCGAGTTCAATCAGAAAGTTTGCACGCAGTGGTAAAGCCAGACCTAAACTTTATTATAAAAGAGTCAGTTGGCTGTTAGTAACACAACTCTGCTAACCCCTGCCATGACGGAAGGCTGCCATTCCTAAATGGGGAGGAAGTGAGCCACAGAAACATCGAGGCACCGAATGGAGCAGGGGAGAAGGGAGACTGGGGTGGAGGGAGTGGTCCCTGGTCCTCTGCTGATCTCTCCACCAGTGTCCCTGGATCAGATCAGTGAAATGGGGCCGAGCCAGTGGGGATTCTGGGGATTGTGGCCCACCTGCCCCAGGGCCTGCATTCTCCATTGGCGTCCACACCAGTGTAGAGACTACCACTGGCAGGTGCCACGTGTGGCTGAGGCCTGGGCAGATCTGGACTGACTCTTGGTCTCTGTTTTCCTCTCCGAATTTGGTACAGTCTTTCCATAAACCTCACTGTAAGGTGACCCTGTAAATTATACCATTGAATTTTTTGGATCTTGCTCATGGTGCTGTTGCTGGGACACACACTTCCATTGCACACAGCCATTAGGATGCCTGAGGAAGAAAATGGTTCATGGCTGTCTTCTTTCTGGGGTACCTCCTTTTTTCCCAGGCTCTCTGGGGTAGTTCTTGCCCCTTTCCTCCGTCCAAATGCCATCAGACTATGCATGTGTCCTGCTGTGGACACATAAACTGCCTAAATACAGGCCTGGATGTGTGCAGAGTTGTGTCTTGTTTTGGTGTTCTGCCTTGGTGTGGTGGCTTTCCTGACTCTGGAGAGTCTCCCGGCTTCGTGTCTTTACTGTGCTATCTTCCTACCGAAACGGAACTTTCTGCTGAGACGGGGATAGGTCAGAGATAATTTACATTTTTTAAAAATAGTTGTTTTGTTTTAGGCTTTTCTCTGCCTCTGCATTTTCTTCTTTGAATACTTCATGTTATGCCTAATTCATTCCCATTGTTTGAATCAACAGGGTGACCAAGGGGTCAGTGGGCCTCCAGGAGTGCCAGGACAAGCTCAAGTTAAAGAAAAAGGAGACTTTGCCACCAAAGGAGAAAAGGTATGAGACGGATTTTGTCCGGTGAAGGCTGGCTTTCTAATTTTGGACAAATGGAAGGGATATAAAGAAACTGGGTCAAAATCCGTTTCTCCAGATACATTTCACCAGGGGCCTACAAGACAGGCTTATAGACTGTCCATCCCACAGAATACAAGCATCTGGAGAGCAGAGGCAGCTGGAACTGGGTCGGAGCGAGGTTGACCCCCCAAGTGAGGGCTTCTTAGGTGCACCAGTTTGGGGCTGGGCTGGGGCAGCGGCAGGGAGGCCAGCTGGGGGTGGCGGGTCACAGCTGCCACAGACCGAGCATAATTAGCTGCGTCTTAAACCCACAGCCTTGCCAGTGTTGGGATTTGAATATTGGAGACCAAAGAGGATTTCCTTGTTAATATAGCAAGAAAAGGAATTTTTTAACTTTTGCACGTTCAGTGTATTTAAAAATCAATATAGCCATTAATACTGGCGGCTCACTCTCTCGTTCTTTTTAAAAAAATTCTTCTAGGGTCAAAAAGGTGAACCTGGATTTCAGGTAAGTACTCCATTCTTGTTCATCGTTATTTTATGTGAATATTCATAGAGTACTGAATTTAAGTTACAAGCTTACCTTCAGTGTAATATTTGCATAATTTAATATTTTACTTAAATGCCCTAACAATGCTCTCTTTTTGTTCTTTCAAGGGAATGCCAGGGCTTGGAGAGAAAGGGGAGCCCGGAAAGCCAGGTCCCCGAGTGAGTACCTCCAAAGTCCTTTTGCAAAGTTCTTATAAAAGCAAGTTCCTTCCTTTCCTGGAGTCCTAGGTTTACAGAAGCATGAGTGGAAGAAGCTAGTAGGGCTCTTTGGTTTCTCCCTGTCCTCTCCTAAAGGCTTTCCTGGAGCCCGTGTGAGCAGGCATGAGGAGGCCGCCTCCATTTGAGAGTCCTCACGGGAGGTTGGGGCTCCGGTCTCTTGGAAGGGACCCCCAACCCCAGCCTGCTGGCTTCTCATTGAGAGCCCCTGTCTGCTTGCTCAGAGCGCTCCATGCCTCTTTCTGCTGCTTCATGAGCAGCCAAGAGCTGAGATGCTCAGATGCCTCCCACCCCGTGAAGCCTGGGGACAGGAGCCCCACCCACTGGTTTCCAACTCCCACCCCGCAGTGATGCGGGGAACCTCCGTCGAAACGAATCCTCTGTATATCAGCCACCGGACCCTTGCCATTCGGAAACTTCCCTGCTGTTCTCTGTGCAGCCAGAGGCAATGCTTGCCTTGGGAGATTGGGAACTTGTCAAGCTCTGTTGTTTAAGCACTGACCAGTCTGCCTCTGCTGTCCCACGTCCACAGCTGTCCTGCATAGACAGCGCTTCTCACTCCGTGGCACCGGCAGCCCTCGCAGCGTCCCGGCCTGGGTGTTGGGGAGTGTTTATTACTGCTTTCATGCAAATACTGATGTCTCTCTCTGTCTTTCTTGTACAGGGAAAACCCGGGAAAGATGGAGAAAAAGGAGAAAAAGGGAGCCCAGTAAGTGTTTCTCTGTGATGTTTTAGAGATTTTATTTATTTATCTGACAGAGAGACACAGTGAAAGAGGGAACATAAGCAGGGGGAAGGGGAGAGGGAGAAGCAGGCTCCGGGAGGAGCAGAGAGCCCGATTCGGGGCCTTAATCCCAGGACCCTGAGATCATGACCCGAGCCGAAGGCAGACACTTAATGCCTGAGTCCCCCAGACAGCCCTTTCTCTGTAATTTTAAGAGCAGACTGTTGGCTTGGCTATCGCTTATGAGGGATGCTGTCCGTGTTCCCCGACAGGGCTTTCCAGGTGACGTGGGGTACCCAGGACTCCCAGGCCAAGAAGGTTTCAAGGTAAGCCGTGACACTACAGAAGCATTCCCTTCAGTCTGTGGTTCAGTTTCCTAAAGCACGGGGCTCAAATAATAAACGTTACTGCCCTCCCTATGAGCACCACATGCCTTAATTTTGTGGGTTTTTTTTTTTTGACGTGTGTGATTTTTTTAGAAAGAGGAGCATAAAATGTTCCACTCATTCAGGTTTTTAAGTTTTTATGTGTCTTTTGTAGTAGATGAATTTTATCTGGTTATGGAACAATAAAAAAATGCAGATAGAGTGAAGGAAAACAAGCTTGTTTAACTTTCCCGTTACTGCTCAGAAGTGCGCAGAACATACAACTGTCCTGTGCGTTCATGCCCACACACACCCCCCCTAGAACAACAACGGCTGTGCGGGGCGTCCAGCTTCCTTACTCAGGGACATGGTGTGGATGCGTCTGAATGTAGACATGCAGCCGCCTGGGACGTCCTGTGTCCACGCCTTGTGCTGCGTGTATGTGGTTGCACGCACACGCTCACAAGTTCAAGAATTTGTGTTCACTTATCATTTCCTTGTCACGGATTCCTACATGCCCTTTTTCTAGACAAGTGCTTGTTGTCAAACTTTACAAAATATCTGTCGATGTGATAGGCAGAAAACGCTCACTGATGCGAGACTAGGTAGCCCAAGTCTCTGCTAACGGAAATAGCTTCTCCAGCAGCGTCTCACGGGTGGGGGGTGGGCCTCAGAGCTCGCCCATGAGAGCCAGGGACGAAGGGAAAGATCCTTCACTGACACTGGCACTTCTGAGGAGGTCCAATCTTGTAGGCTTTAAAAGGTAAGTGTGTTTAAGATGTTTTCGCTAAGATATTTTTTAAGTCTCGCAGATACTTCTAAAGTCTCATATTCAAATCAGAAAAATCAAAGCATCTAATGTGGGTGTACTGCTCCATTTATTGCTTTGACTTAAAGGGGGCAGCTGCATTCATGGAGTATGTGCAGGTCTTGGGGCTCCTAGAGGTGTTATTACGGGGCTTATGTGAAATGTCGGATGTAACATGATTAATTCCTTTGGGTTTTTTCTTCTAATATGAAGGAAATTAAGCCTCCAAGTGATTAGAATTTATCCACCTGATGTTTTCGGTCATGCTGGATTTTAGGGGCAAAGATGAAACCACAGATATCCTTTCATTCTGACTCCTGGTGCAGGTTTAGACAACCTTACACCCGAAAACCTCTGGTAAAATGATTTCCTTAAGAACACATATTTAGAAATCGGAAGCTTTCGTTCCATTTATTTTTATTTTATTGAAAAACCTCCAGATACTGATTCAACTCAGGGATGGCTGTGTTCGCGTTGCCCGAGGGAGCGTGCGATCAGACACACGAGCATCGCAAGCTGCTTTGTCGCGTGAAGTTAGCCTCCCCGGGGCGATTTGCGGGATTCCTTCTTTCCGCGCATCACGGTCCCGCAAAGCAGAAGGACTTACGTCCTTTTTTGGTGTAGTAGGTGCAGGTGCTTTGGGTCCCTCACAGCGAGGGCTGCTTAGCACAGGAAGAAAATCTTAGTGTAAGCGGGCGCGTTCCTTGTTTTCCTGGAAGAAAAAGTTGAGCCATGCTTTCCTTAAGGTCAAAAATACAAGTATTCCTTCTCTTGTAGGGAGACAAAGGTGAAGCAGGTCCTCCAGGCCCACCTGGAATTGTGAGTAAAAGTGCTGTTTGCTCGTCTGTTGGGATTGGGCCACGTGCCCCACGGCATTGTTAGGATGGCGTGTGTGCGTGCAGGTGTGTGTGTGTGTGTAAAGAGGGCGTGTGTTATTTAAAATCATAAACTTATAAATCATAAACATATAAAATCATAAACTTATATTATTTGCCCGTGGATAACAATAAGAGCAAAACTTTTTGAAACTTTTTTTTTTTTTGATGGTCCATTAAGGAAAATGCTAACAGAAACTGACCACCCATAATTTGACTCTCCCTAGTAAAACCATCTTCATGTCTGCAGAGAGCATCTTACTTCTTGTAGAGAAGTGCGTGGGTGGCGAATGACTTCTTGGGGTGCGCTTCCCGGAGCGGG
Source organism: Taxidea taxus jeffersonii (assembly GCA_003697995.1). NCBI lineage: Eukaryota > Metazoa > Chordata > Mammalia > Carnivora > Mustelidae > Taxidea > Taxidea taxus. The sequence goes on from RCUC01126192.1 coordinate 16,922, forward strand.
ATGGCTGCGGGGAAGCCCAGGACCTCCTCCCCACAGACGAGGGACCCCTTTCCGTACCTTGACCTGGCAGCCACGGTCGAGTGGTCTGTTGGTATCGCAGCTGCAGATTGTAACAACGTCCATGAATATAATTGCTACAAAGGAACTCTATTTTAAGGGCAATCTGTAATATATGGTTTTGTCATTTTCTTAGATTCCCCTGATTTAGAGTCGTGTTGACCTAGTTCACTCCTTTGTAGCACGTTCTTGGCCTGTATCCCTCCATCCTTGAGGAAGTCCCCACTTTGGACCATTTCAAAAAACAAAACCAGAAACCAACCAGCACAACAGAAAATCTCTTCCAGGGACCCACGCGCACGTCCCTGTTCCTCCCCGCCGGGACGTGAGCGTGCTGCGGGCGCTCTTTGAAGTGCACTGTTCGTTTACGGGCTTGTGCGCACAGCTAGACTTTCAGCATAAGCCACACTCCTCTGACTTGACCGCGTAGGAAACGCTGGGGGAAGGCCAGTTAAGACAGGAGGAAGCAGAGCTGCGCAGGTCCCGGGTGGGGGGCAGGGGGTCCGTTTTCTGCTTTCTCACCACTCCCCCACCCCGCTGTGCCCCAGCTGTTGTTTCTTACCCTCCCCTTTCTTGAGATGGTTTGGAGATGCTTTAGTCTCCCCGTCTGCACTGCCGTAACGCACGGCCCAGCCGGGCCCCTGCACCTCTGTGACCGTCTCTTCTGTAATTCAGGCAATCGGCCCAGGACCCTTGGGAGAAAAAGGAGAGCGGGGGTACCCGGGCGCCCCAGGGTTGAGAGGAGAGCCAGGCCCCAAAGGTACATCCCGTTTCTCCTTTTCCCTCCTCCCCCTTCTCTCTAGCCCCTCCCTTCTCCTTCTGTTCTCTTCCCTCTTTCCTCCTCCCTCCCTCCCCGCTCCTTCCCCCTTCACCAGACCTGCCCTTCCCCCTCCTCTCCCCTCCTTTCCCCCTCCCTCCTCCTCCTCCCTCCTTCCTTCTGTCCTTCTCTTTTGCTTTACCTTTCTTCCATTTCCACCATTTTCCTCCTGCACTCTCATGGTGTGGTAACAGCGACAGGCCTTGCAGGCCCGCCCGGCGACTGAGGCCTGTCTCAGACCCAGGTCTGCCTCCGTCCTGGCGCTGGGGCTCCTAGAGCGTCTCCATCGAGCCCCGTAGGGCCAGGGCGCTGTGTTTCCACCCGTGCTGTCCCTCACCCTGCTGGCCCAGGGCCTCGGGGGACAGACGCGCAGGCTCCGCTTGTCTGACTCTCTCTTCTCTTCCAAGGTTTCCCGGGATTGCAAGGCCAGCCAGGCCCTCCAGGTGAGCATCCTTGGCTGACTGTGTGGGAATAGTCATACGACATCTGTGTGGTTCGCATCCCGAGTGTGTGTTTTTCACATTTGTTAGTGCCCCACGAGAAATGGCTGCCGATTCTGTTGCATGTTTTTCTAGTAACGACGGAAAGGTGTGTTCACGCCTCTGGTCGTTTACGTCGGAAGTCACAGGCGGCCATGGGTTATGTGTGTTCTTGCGGGGGTTCCCATGTCTCTCCTCAAGTCCTCCCTTCTCTCCCTGGCTTGGACCTGCCCCCCAGCCTCCTTGCCTCCCGCCCTAGGACGCAGGTCCCCAGTGGCCCTCAGGCTCCTCACTGTCAGTGTCCACAATTCTTGTCTCCAGGGAGCCTTTGTTTCTCTCTTGGGAGCAGACTCAGCTGAAACCCCCACTGATCTAACCATCTCTGGTCTAGCTTGTCCGTGGGCATCCCACGTGGCTTGCTTGTACTTAGTGTGTGATCCTGCTGTGCCCGCTGCTTAGTTAGTGGTGGGATTCCCGTGTGTGCACGTGTGCAAATGTCTGTGTGCATACGCCTTTGTGTGTGCACACACGTGTCTGTGTACAAGCGCTTGTGTGCAAGTGTGCAAATGTGTGCACGTGCACATCTGCCCCAGTCCCTGGAGCGGATCAGAAAGGCTGTGAGGAAAACCCACGTGTGCGCTAGAATCCATACCACAGCCGAGTGCCCGTAGTCCTTACGTTCTTGGTTTTGTGTGTTTTTTATTTAGTTTTGTGTTTTATTCTTTTTCATCATTTCCCTTTCCTTTTCCAACAGCTCACCCACTGTAATTTCTCCCAGGGCTCCTTCCTTTTTGCTGGAACGTGTTACCCCCCACCCCGTCCGGCGCTGAGGACTTGCTCCAGCTGCCGCTCGGGCACCTCACTGCCCGCCTTCCTGCTACAGCTGTGGATCTAGCTTTAAAATCACCCTTCTCTGTTTTCATCCACTTTCTTCCCTGCGGTCATAAGAATGCTGACCTTCCAGCCATCCTCGTGGACACGTCACTCCGTGTGTCCCTTTGGCGTCTGCCGCGTTTACTTCTAATGCTTTTATCTGCCTGTTCGCCTCTTAACTTCCAGCATTTCCAGAGGTCTGTGAAACTGCTCTGGCCTTATCTGCTCCCCCCTGATCAAAGCCTGGCCTCTGGTCCAGCAGCGCTGTACTCCGTGAGCCCTGGGGTCCTTTCCTGGGGCCAAGCTGAGTGCTTCCTCCCCTCCCGCCTGGGGCCTTCAGCCCCAGCCCCCAGGGGCCGCCTTTGGTCCTGCTGGTGCTGATGAGCGCATGTGAGGGTTAGCATTTCTCCTCCCACGACTGCAGCTCCTACTCTGGGATCAGTCGTCTTCCTGGGCGCTCCCTTGTTCTCTGCACTCTGCTCTTTGTTTAAGGCCGCAGACACCGCCCCGTTCCTGGTGGCTGGGGCTGGGAGCAGAGGCCCCATGGGCGGCCCCGAGCTGGTGCTCCTGCCGGCATGAGTGGGAGATCTCTGTGCCCACCCAGAACGGCGGCCCTGCCCTCTTAACCCCAACTCCGCTTTCCGTGTTCAGACCTAACATCACGCTCCTCCCAGAACATCGTTTTTGTCCTTAACTTTATTTTTTGGCTGTTCCATTTTGATTGCCAGCTCAGTTCCTGTCCCCTGGGCCTTGTGTCCACTTTTCTTTGGTGACATTTTTATGCCCTGAGCCTCTAAGTGGAAGTGAAATCGACCCTCACTGGCCTATTCATTCGTGTGGTGGGAATACTATTTGCACCAAAAGAAATGCACACATGTTTTCATGTCTGGGCAGTGAGGTCCTTTTTCTTAATGGTAAGTCACAGGAGGTGTTTGCCTGCCAGCGCATGCAGGGTCGGAAGCCCGACAGTACAGTTGCCTTACCTCTGCAGAGCAGTTCCCTTCCCAGGGATGGTTAGTACCATTTTCCTCGAACACAGTTAAGAAAATCAGTCTGTGCTGTGGGCCTTGAGCCCGCACTGCGGTTCCTTACATGAGATTCCGTTCTGGTTTCAGGCTTTCCGATACCAGGGCAGATCGGAGCTCCTGGCTTCCCGGGGGAAAGAGGCGAGAAAGGTGACCAAGGCTTTCCGGGCACATCTTTGCCAGGACCGAGCGGACGGGATGGGCTCCCGGGTCCCCCCGGGCCTCCCGGGCCCCCTGGACAGCCGGGCCACACAAGTAAGTGCTCTCGGGGACCATGGCACATGGCGTGTTGCGTAGGAAGGTGTGAGGCCAGAGCTGGGGGGCGCGGGAAGGGCGCTCAGCGTTGGAGTGTTACAGAAGCGCAGGTGTCCGAGGATTGGTGAGTCATTCATGTCCCACCGAGGTGCCTTTGCCACGTTAGTCAGGCTGCGGAAAGGAGTAGTAAAAATAAAACAGCAAACCCGGTTAAAGGGATAAGAACCACGTTAAGCAGGTCTGAGTCTCCTGCATCATGGTGAAAAAGTGAGTCGTGTGGTTCTTCTGCCGACAGAGCACCTTTTGTTCATCTGGCACACGCTCCCTAAGCCGGAAGGGACCGCAGGGGACAGTCTGGGTGGGCACCGAACCGAGGACTTCACCTTTGAGGGGACTTAGCGTGCACGGGTCTCATCAGCCCGCCGTCAAAGCTGAGCACGGAGCACGGAACTCTTGACTCAGTTAGGGGGTCCCGCGGTCCCAGAGTGATAACCAGCGCAGGATGTAAGACAATTTCAGACGAGTTCATCCGTGGGAATACGTGCAGGTTTTTAAGGCAAGTCCTGCCGTGTCACTCACAGTGTGAGCCCCACGAGTGCCCAAAGCCCTAGTCTTCTGGGGGGCTGATGGAGGGGGGGTCCGTATGCAGCGTATCCCGGGCGGTTTATTTGCTGGAGTGCAGACATCTCGTTAAGAAAGGGCGTTCTCACAGCTGCGGGTCCCTGCAGAGGTCAGGTACGGAACCTGGGGGAGCAGTGGATTCCAGGCTGGAAGCTTCCCTGGGAAAGCATCAGCATAAATTTTCTTTTTTCTTTTTTTTTTAAATTTTTACTCATTTGAGAGAGAGAGAGAGTGCACGAGTGAGAGTCTGAACAGGGAAGAGGGTCAGAGGGAGAGAGGGGGAAGCAGACTCCCCGCTGAGCAGGGAGCCCCATGTGGGGCTTGACCCCAGGACCCTGGATCATAACCTGTGCTGAAGGCAGATGCCCAGCCGACTGAGCCCCCCAGGTGTCCCCTGGCTCAGTTTTTTCATGTGTAAAATAAGGATGATGGTGTATACTTGCAAGGAAGAGAGAAAGTAAGACATGGGACAGGACAAATGAACTGAAATGTGCTCTAGGATCATCAAACAGGTGTTTTCTAAGTGACAGCCCGTGGTGGCGCTTGGCCATATGGGTGCTGTGCGGAGCCTGTTTTCAAGTTAACGTTGTAGGATTATTTTGAAGCAAGGTAAAGCTGGGGCTGTAGCACTTACAAGTGGCCTCAGAGCGGTTCCATGTTGCTGTAGACACTGAGGAACAGAGGTGCAAGATCCTCGCTTCGGGTGGTGGGACTAGTCCCCTAACTTACGCGGCTCCATTTCAGATGGAATCGTGGAATGCCAGCCTGGGCCGCCAGGGGACCAGGGCCCCCCCGGAATTCCAGGGCAGCCAGGGCTGACGGGCGAAGTTGGAGAAAAAGGTAAGAGGGACATCATTTTAAAAAATGATGCTTGGGAAGGGGACACAGTTCTGCATGTGGGTGGGCGTTGGCGTGCTCTGCCTGTATTTGGAACTCTCATCCCAGTCCGTTCCTAGGATGCGGCTCCCTACTGGAGCTCCCCGGAGCTGTCCCCTGGTTGGGCCTCCCAAATCCGGGAGGGCGTGAGGGATACAGAGCATGAGCTGCCACCTGGAGGCAACGGGATGCCGTGGCCTGGACACGTTACGCTCCTTCCTGTCTGCATGGCCCGCGGAGCAAACCCTCGGACCAATACCTTAGTGTGATCTCGGTTCAGAGTTTGAGAGCGCCTTTCTCCAAGGGCAGACATGTTTCTCTGAGCTGAGTCACAGTCGTGCGCCTGGAACGCTCGCCACCCCTGCAGGCCCTGGTCCCACGATCCGTGTGAGCAGAGGAGCTGCCCTGGGACTGGGCCCTCCCCCCTCGCTCTCAGGTTATCGTTACTGATCACCATCGTTTTCTGTCACCCCAGCCCAGGGCACACGGTCCTGTTGTGCCCACGGTGGGTCTGCAGTCCTGTCTGAGCGTGTCGTACCCTCAGACAGTCCAGTGTTGTGTCTCTTAGCAGCCGGAGAGGAGAGCGGCCAAGGCTGCCCCCAAAACCAAGCCTGCTGGGCACCGTGGCTGGCTTTGGATTGCAAAGGATTTTTCCTCTCCCAAAGTCTGCCACACAAATGCCACATGGAAACAGTTGCAGCTAATACCTTAGGATTCTACATTTTGGAGGGCCCGTTGGACGAGGTCTTAGAAGTCATCTGGGAGGGCCAGAGAGCGTTCAGTGTCAGTGACACCCTCTGGTTACCAGCTGAGCCGGGCTGTCCCCCGGGATGACATGGGGGGGGTCAGGAGCTTCTCCGTGCGGAGACCTCCATCCTCCTGCCGAGGCACCTCCAGCCAGCCCAGCCTGCAGTTGGCCGTGCTTCTTCTCACGAGCAAACTCTGTGGGGCCCAGAACTCGGCTGGCCGCCGGCCGACTTGCATGGTCCCCAGCCACGCGTGGGCCCCTGTTCTGCCTCTGTCGCGCTTCAGGGACACGGACTGTCTACGCGGGCCCCGTGTAGCTCCTGGCCATGGGCTCTGGCGGCATGCCTGTGCATACGCACCCCTGCTTTTCCTGTGTAGGTCAGAAAGGAGACAGCTGCCTCATCTGTGACACAGCGGGACTTCGTGGGCCCCCTGGGCCGCAGGGCCCCCCGGGAGAAATAGGTAAGACCTCCGACGCCGACCGGGACCAGGCCTGACTTGGCTTCCGTGGGCCGGAGCCTTCACAGTGAAACGCATCTCTCTCCATGAGAGACCTCACTTTCCGCATTCAAGCCCGAGCCTGATAATGAGAATTTTAGGTCAGACTTCTGGGGTGTTTGAAAAATCACCAAGAAGAAAATCACCTTGATGATTGGAAAATCATCAAGATGACCTCACATTTGGCACCACCACGATTCCCCAGGGGTCAAAGGTCAGCAGCGCACGGTTCGCTCAGCTCCACGACCTCTGTCCCCCCCACCAAAGTGAAGGGCAGGTTGCTGGCAGAAGCCATCCCGGGGCGTCGGGGGGTGGGGGGGTCTGGTCACCCGCTGCTTCGGTGGTGCTTGTTCAAACTCAGGGTCACTGGGAGCATTTCTGTCACTCTGTGGAGATTCTGGAGACACCGTCTACTTGTGTAAAGGTGTCTGCGCTCTTGAGTCCTGAGAACGAAAGGTTTGGGGTTTGGGGACGTGTCTCGAGTGTAATGTGCTGCATCTCTCTTGGCTTCTGAAAGGTTTCCCGGGACAGCCAGGGGCCAAGGGCGACAGAGGCTTGCCTGGCAGAGATGGTCTGGAAGGATTGCCTGTAAGTAACCCTGAGTTTGCATTCTTTCTAGAAATTTCCTCCAAGCCAACCGACAAAGGTGCATGTTGTTGCGTTTGCAGATGGAGCTTCTACTGTATGATTTGGGCACTGGTCAGGCGCGGCTTTGTGGAGCAGTTAAATTACTCCCCGTGTCCTCACCTGAGGGGAGCAGGACTGTGGAGTCTGGAATCCACATCTCGCCTGCCTCTGTCCTCACCTGGTCAGAATTCAGTTGCCACGTACCTGTGTCCGGGGGCAGCTGGGTGCTGTCACCTTCCCACGGGGTCTCGGGGGCTCTTAAGACAAATGGTGCCACCAGGAGCCACCTGCCAGCAGCTCCGTGGTCCAATCACACCTGTCACCTGAAAACATGGTACTAAGTTCCGTGCCCGTATGTCTATGGAGAGATGCAGCGTCACCGGCCTGATGCCTTCGAGGAATTCAACGTCCCTTTCTTCTTCTCTCACAGAGACGGGTTTTGAAAATCCGTACCCACCAAGATCTGTTGTGAAGACGCTTTTCTAAATTTACAGATGAAACAATCTCAGATTGACATGAAGCTTTGCAGTTAAATGAAAACCAGCTCCCTGACTCTCCTAGTTTATTTTAAAAAGAAGCCATTGACAGGAAGAGAAGGGTCGTAATGCCAAGACCTGAAGGCCGCTTTATCTCATGTCATCAGCTCTGTTTCTGAACGCGTCAACCTTAGGGCCTGGTTCTCGTATTTTCTTTGTTCTCCTAAGCTCTGCGAGCATCAGCCGCTTTCCACACTTTCTTTCATTACTGCTTTCCCTTTTGCTTTTCTTTTTTCTTCTGTCTCAGAACGAAAGTCAAATCTCTAGCATTTTGCTCCTTTTTGATGTAGCTCTTTAACATTTGCGATGTTTAAAAATATTACTGGCAGCTTCTCTAAAAGCGGGTCAGGGCCGAAGTGAGTTGAAATGGCCCCGAAGCAGCTGGGATTGAGCAATCGCTTCCTCCTTTGAAGTTAGATCTTGGGATTCTGCTTCCAGAACTTCCCTGGTGCCTGGGGAGCTAAGTTACAAGTTGCAATTGTTTAAAATATTTCTAAATAAATGAGAAGTTCACATAACTGGGAAGCCCTGACTCTGGTGGGGATCAAAGCCAGAGCGCTTTGAAGCAGCAGCCGAGGACGCATTTAACCTCTGGACATGGTCTTTATCTTCTTGGCCTTCCTGGAAGCTTCTGCCTCGACTCTGCCTGCGACCCCGTCCAGACACTGGCCCCCCAGCCCCGCAGCTGACAGAAGTGGGAAGAGAGGAAGGAGGGAGAAGGACAGTTGAGGACAAATCCTGATGAAGAAGAAAATAGAGCGAATGCACAACAAAACTTCTAACCCCCGCCTTCCCCGTCCGGCGCTCCTTTCTCTCTGCAGACCGCCAAGTCTGTAAAAAAACTGTTTTCTGGGTAAATAGCTGAGCTGAGCAGATAGTAATTTTTCTTTTGTTTGCGGCTGTCCCGTAGCTGCACACGCTCTAACTGGCTCACAGGTGGGGCCCTGTCGTCCCGAGTGAGGCTGGGGCCGCAAGAGGTGCCCGCGAACCGCAGAGCGCCCTGGGAAGTGGACGATGATGAAAACAGATGAGATGCTCTGCCTTCCTGTTTGATTCGGAGAGCATTTCTGGGCGCGCCCTTTTGAAGGCCGAGGGCTGGGTTTTGGGAAAGAGGGACAGGCACAGGAGGCTGGCTCCACGCGGGAACCGGAGCGGGTTTCGGGGCCATTGGGACAGTCAGCTGAAAGGAGCTGTGACACCCCATGGTGGTGGCGCTTTTTCGAGGCAGACCGTACAGTCGTCGATCTCTGATTCACGGAGCCAAGGCGAGGTCTTCAAGGCAGCGTTTGATTCCTCCTCATTCATGTCAGGAGATGTGGATTCGAAGACCTTTGAATTGCTGAAGGTTGAGACGTTCTGTGGCAGAGACGCCATGGGAGGCATCCTAGGGTCAAGATGTCCCCTTTCAAAAAAAAAAATCTAGATTTCTTTGTTGAATGATAGCCGTCAAGGTCACTGTTATCAAGGTGAAAAATGTTGCGCCCCACTGTAGGCTCACAGTCCTGAAAACCGTTCGTCTAGCTGCGAATGATCACCGTAAAGTAACACTGATCCTTCCGGGTTGAGAAAACTACGGATCGGTTGTAATTCCTTACGTTGGGGTTTGTTTCCTAATGGGCGAATATTGCCAGTTCGACGTCTACTTCCTGCAGTACCTCCCTCTCTGCCGACGTGCAGTTCGCAACGTCGGAGAGCCGTGGGCCTGCCCCCAGCACCCCACGGGCCGGTGGAGAGGGAGATGGGCAAGGAGAAAGGTCTGTGTAACGAGGACTGTTGCCTTCACCGCGGAAACCCAGGACACGTGTCAGGGAGGGCTTCACGGGGAGCCACCGCTGAGCTCCACTTAAGGATGCGTGGGAGCTAACGTTACCTCGGGAGAGAAAGCTACGAGATGCCACAACAGCTTCGAACTAAGGCATGACTTTTCCAGGCCCCCCACCTGCCCCACCCAGGTTCTCGGAGTGTCGGCTCCCTCACCTGTTCCTTGTCAGGAGCGGTGTGGCGAGAGGGCCACGATGCGTGCTGGGTGCGTGGTAGACGGCGTGCACTCTCAGATCTAAGACAGGAGGAATTTGGGTCTGTCCCTTGTCTCCCCGCTCCTTCCTCTGTGTTGCACACCCACGCAGAAGTGCATGGACACATGTGGCTCGCATCCACCCAAGGGCCGTTTCGGAGGGAGTGTGAGAAGGCCTTGGAACCAAATGATCTGTCCAAGAGTCTGCATCCTGCCAAGTCAGCAGGGAGGCCGAGAGATTTCTCAGGTCTCAGGGAATGAGTGCTCGAGACAAGTATTCGAAAACCTTGTGAACCCCAATTCTCAGGCTGGAGGAGAGACCATCTGTGGGTGTGGGCGTTCCTTGAAGATTTAACTTTCCAGGAACTGGAGAATGTGCTTGGGTGTGTCTCCTGGGAATGTCCGTTCTCTTTTGCTGACTGCTTAAAACAGTGGTGTTGGCCGGTCTCGCTCCCCAGACGCTCCTCACCCTGTTGCCGCCATCCTGCCCTCAGACGCTTCACCCGTCTGCACCTGGAAGCCCTTTCTCTAGTTCCTGGCCCCAGAAGTCGCACAGTTGGCAGCTTCCAGCACTTGCTGGAATGTTCTTGTAAATGTTAGCCGCTGTAAGGGACAAGCCAGTTCCTCTGGGGCTGTCCCAGAAGCTGGGTTCCCATTGCCACACTCTCCTTCCCCCTGCCCCAGCCTGGCCTCTGTTTGCAATACCTAGGAAAGACTTTTTTTTCAGTGTTTTTAAGAGAAACAGTAAGTGAGAGGTCAGATCATGGTTTTGTCACAGGGCTATTGACTTGCTCCTAGAAAATAAACAAGCTTGACCATACTGCCATTTTTAAAGGAGGTGACTTTTTAATATCACTGTTGGCTGTGTAACAATCACACTGGCTCATTTTGGGCACTGATGTCTTCCATTTTGTGCTTGTAGGGCCCGCAAGGCGCACCAGGGCTGATGGGCCAGCCGGGAGCCAAGGGAGAGCCTGGCGAGATTTACTTTGACGCACGGCTCAAAGGAGACAAAGGAGACCCAGGCTTTCCAGGACAGCCCGGGATGCCAGGCAGAGCAGGGTCTCCTGGGAGAGATGGCCATCCGGGTCTGCCTGGCCCCAAAGGCTCCCCGGTATGTTTATTTCCAGACTTGGAATGCCCACCGTAGAAGCGGACCTGCAAAAAATGAAGAAATGAGTTATTTTAGTGGTATCTACGCGTTTTCATTGGGGTGGTGATTGTCACACGTGATGTTCAGTGGTCCTTGGGGAGACTCAAGTATGTGGCTATAGGCGTTGATGCTGCTGATGGGAACAGAGGGGCCAGAGCACGGGTGTCTTCTGACACATTTCGGGCCGTCAGGAAGGCAAGTGGCCGGCAAGTTATCCCTAAAGAGACAGTTCCAGATACAAACACTCCCCTCTTTGAAGTGTGTCCTTGTGCGGGGAGGGAGGGTGCCTGCCCAGCTTACACAGGAGTGCGGGTGTCATTTATTAACTGCCAGTTGACCTGTGGAGGGTGGGAGGCCGTGGGTAGCATCAGCCGGTTAGACTCTGGTGCTTACTCCCTGCAGACGGCGGAAGACTGGACGGCCGCGGGTGGGTGTGTTGCTGATAACGTTGCTTTCTCTCTTTGCTTGTCAGGGCTCCGTAGGATTGAAAGGAGAGCGTGGCCCCCCTGGGGGAGTTGGATTCCCTGGCAGTCGCGGTGACATCGGCCCTCCGGGGCCTCCAGGGTTTGGCCCTATTGGCCCCGTTGGCGACAAAGGACAAGCGGGTTTTCCGGGGAACCCTGGCTCCCCAGGCCAGCCAGGTGAGGCCTGAGGACCTCGGGTGCTCAGAGCACTGGGCCTCCCGACATGGGGACGGGAGTCTGGTGTCCGTTCTTCCACAAGGTGGCCTGGCCCAGGTCCCTCCGTGGCGGTACTGTACCTTGTAGACTCGTGCGTGGGAAGGGCCAGGTGATGTGAAGAATCTGGCAACAAAGCAGCTGAACTGATAGATGATTTTGTTCTAATAAGGAGACAGAGCCTCCCAGGTCAGGTGGGCCTTTACTGTGTGAGGGATCCCAGCGTGCACCTGTCTTTTCCCTCTTTACCTTTTTTCTGTGTCTCCCTGGTGAGCAGTCCACGTGGGCTTCTTTGTGCCCCAAGCCAGGTGATCTCACCTGTCCATGGACGGGCCGGGGCCTGTGGGCGGATTCCGGGTGGTCTCTGCCTCGCCGCTGCCATCCGCTGGGCCGGCTTCAGTCATTCGTGCACCGTGTGTCCTGCGGGTCTGTGTGCCCAGGCCGCCCCCACCCCAGAGGCAGGCGGGACCCTGCCCGGGTTTGGTTGGAGCGAGGCCAGCATGAGGCTTTCCCACAGGCGCGCTCACTCCCCCTCACCCTGCGTGTCATCGGGGACGGAAGTGGTCGGGGCGGCCCCCGTCCTGGCCCATGGCAGGCTCCCGGGCACGGGTCACGGGATAAGCTTCAGGCTAGAAACTGAGCGCGTCCGTAGGTCCCCAGGACCCCCAGGTTGTAGGAGCAGAGGCCGGGAGTGTGTGGGCATGGGGGAGGGGAGGAAGAGTGCAGGACTAAGACGTGTCCCAGAGGTCATGAAAATGGACAAAGGGACTTTGGATGGTCGCAGTTGTGGGGCTGGTAAGGCTTAAACCACGTAGTAACTAGCTACGTGATGCAAGCTGCCAACCAGGGCTGTGGAAGAGGAATTAGATAATAGATGCCCCCCCCGGTACTTGGGAGGACACGTTGCAGGACGCCCATGGAAGCCTGAAGCCAGGACAGTACTGAACCCCACACTAGGTTTCTCCCGCGCATACAGACCTATGACAACATTTACGATGTAAGTTACGCCCGGGAGGAGATGACCAAGAAGAACCAGGAATGAACTAGAGCCCACATCACCACAGTGTTGTGAACATCGTGGATGTGTGTCTCTCGGTCAGCATACCTTCCCGTCCCCTGGGCACCCTCCTCCTGTGACGAGGCGACGGGACTGAACGCCTCCATGGTGGGGTGACACGAGGTTTATGACGCAAGCATGTACGTGGTGTCCGGTTACCGTAGACCTTCTGAGCTGCACGACGGTTGACCGCGGGGAAACCGATACGCTGAGGAACCGCTGATAATGGGGGGCGACCGCATGGCCTTCGTGCTCGCAGATCTGCCGATTCTGTCACAAGCTGTATACCCAGCCTGAGTTCCATCAGTTTCTGTCCCGCCGGGAACCGTTACTTTCTTAGTACAGCGTAGTGCCAAACTCATAAGCTCTCCAGCACGGGGCGTGCTAGCCTGTCTTCGCTAGAAGTCTGAGCGGAGGGCCCTCGTGTATTTCTTACTGTCACTCTCGTCGGTTGTGCGCCTGGTGATTACCTAGCACCAGTCATGACTCCCTGGACCCTTGTTCATGGTCTGGCGAGGATCCCAGAAACGTTTCTTTTTTGACTCCTTTGGGGACAGAGAAATCCTGGGTTTGACTTAGGAAGGACCCACCCACTCCTCAATCTTGGAAAAGGGACTTCGGACCTCTTCCCCCATAGCTCCTGACTCCAGAATCAGCATCTCCAGGGTTCTTTGAATCTAAAAACTTGCAGAGGCACAAAAAGGAATCAGGCGCTTCTTGGCCAGGAACACCGTCAGAAAGACCAGCTGGGGCAGACAGAGGCCTCCTAGCAGGAAGGGAAGGAAGAAGCTTCTGGAGGCGTTGACAGCGCTGTTGGTCAGCAGTCTGCGTTCTGTAGGCTTGCGTGGCCATCCGGCCCCAAGCAGCTCCTGGATTCGAAGTGCAGGCTTCTTTGATGTGCCAGAGCCGTGTTTACTCTGCTGACATTAAAGGCCCGTTCCCAGGGTGGAACTGGTAGCAAGTACGTGCTGGGGCCTGTCGGCTGGCATTTCTGAGTCTGCAGCGAAAGAATGTGTCGGCTGGGAGGCCCATATGTCTTGCATTGCATTCAAGTAGGGCGTGTGAAGAGTCTGCGCACACGGCTTGGAGGGACGCCTTTGGGCTTTTCCGAGCGGCTGAATCCTGACCCCCAGTGGATCTCCCGGGCTCAGGCGCCCGGGGCTGGGCTGCACGTCCTGCCCAGGGCTGCTCCAGAGGGCGCACAGCCATCCAGTCTCGCTTACGAATTGTGCTGAATCACCCACGTAGCACGCCCTCAAGACTGACCACCAGACTGACCACCAGTAATCGAGGTCTGCCTCAAAGCAACATGGAGCTGGGAGTGTCCGATAAACCCAGGGAGGACACTAAAAGTGTTTTGACTTTCCAGGCAGGCGAATCAAGAAATCACTCAGGGTCATCTCACCTCTTGTTATTATAGATTTTGTAGATTTTGTGGCTCTTATTTTGGATTCTTAGGGAATTCACAGGTCAAACATCTAGGTTCTTTTGGCTGCAAATTTGACAGAAAAGAGGAAGCGTTCTTGTGAAAGATTCTAGAAAAGGAGAAGCAGGAAGTGGAGGGCTGCGCTGTAGGTACGCAGCGTGCTCGGGACGGGATGTGGGCTCTCACACGGCGTCTTTGCTCTTTGCCTAGGTCCCAAGGGCGAAGCAGGAAGAGTTGTGCCCCTCCCGGGTCCCCCCGGAGCACAAGGACTTCCGGGATCCCCAGGCTTCCCCGGGCCACAAGGTACTCTCTGCGCTCTCACTTGCCTGGAAGTGCGCTTGGAACAGGGCCAGGCTTTTCTCACGTGGACTGTTGGTCTTGCTCACAACAGGTGACCGAGGTTTTCCTGGAACCCCAGGAAGGCCGGGCCTCCCGGGAGAGAAGGGCACTGTCGGCCAGCCCGGAATCGGATTTCCAGGGCCCCCCGGCCCCAAAGGTAGACCTGCAGGACAAGCCCACCCCTGAGTGGGGCCACTGCTCAGAGCAGCAGAGCGGGAGGGCCACCCTGGGCTGCTCGTGCTGCGGTGGTCTTTCTTTTGTTCGGGGGTGGACGGGGGGAAAGCTGAGCAGAAGGAAGGGAAGAGGGGATGGTGGGAGAGAGGCAGGGAGGGCGGCAGGCGTGGCACACGGTCCCTGGCCCCCAGGCTGCCCCAGCAGGTGCCGGTGGCTCCCCCAATGGCTAAGGAAGCTTTGTGCTCTCCTTAGAACCACCTCGAAAGTCTCCTTGTGTGGAATAGCATTAGCACGTGAGTGACTTCTGTGACTCTTCCAAACAGGTGTTGACGGCTTGCCTGGGGACGTGGGGCCTCCTGGTAGTCCAGGCCGCCCGGGGTTCAATGGCTTGCCCGGCAGTCCAGGTGTGCCCGGCCAAAAGGTGGGTGCTGCGCGTTCTCTGGGTTGCTGTTTCCCGTTGTTGTTATTGATTAGATACACAAATGCCGCGTTAACGTCGTGGGGTATGCTGGATGAGCGCGCTTTGCTGGCTAAAGAAATAGCACAGACTGGAAAGGAAGGTGTATGGGGGACGTGTTTTGGGGGAATCGCTTGACCCGGTGGTCTGAGCACGCGCTTGCCTGCGTGTGTACCGCGTCCCAGGGTCCGGGGTGGGTCTCACGGGGAGCGGCAGGAGAGAGCTGTGTGCAGACCCCCCGGGAGAGTCTAGTTCCGCTGGCATTCTGACCCCGGCATTCTTTGTGGCGGGGCTGCCTCAGACATGGTGGGGCTCTACCCACAGAAACCAGAGGAGCACCTACACCCGCCCCCGGTCGTGACAACCAGAACTATCTCTGGACATTCCCAGATGTCACCCGGGGGAAAAATGGCCCCAGTTGGGGACCCCTGGGCTCGTGTGACCTGGGGACTCTCCTTGCCTCAGACACGCCCCTGCCTCTCGTTGACTCTTAAAAAGCCGCTCAGCAAGTGTAGGTGACTAAGGGATGGTCTTTTCCTGTTCTGATTATTAGGAGGGGAAGTGAAATTGCTAGAAGGCATCGTGTGGAATGAGAGGACGGGCCATGGGCAGTAGTTTCACTCTGCTAACGGAAGAGTTGGCCCGGCCTGTTCCCTTTTTACTGGGAGGGCAGGTAGAGGCCGTGGGGACCGGAAGGGCACACAGGCAGGTAGGGGCTATGAGGGCCAGGCACGGGCACAGAGACAGCGTGTCTTAGTGACTCCAAGGGAGCGTCCTTCTCAAAACACCTAAGTTCATGGTGGCCCTCCTTCCCATGGCTGAGTCGGCTTCCCCCTGTAACCTGCGTTGGTTGGACGCCAGTCCGCAGTGGTACCGTGCGGATCGCCTTACCGTGAGACTCGTGTCTTAGTAAATGCGATGGAATTGGGATTGGGATCTGGTTTATGGTTTAAAGTGTGGTTCTCTTTCTCAACGCCCTTGGTTTCGATTCCTTCTGTTGGGCGAATTCGCTGCTGGGACACCTGTTGGAGTCACCATTACCCGAGGACTGCCCCTCATCTGCAGGTGTCCCTCCCCCTGGACAGCAGAGGGTCACTGTGACGCAGCGCACACCTGCCGCCTCACGTGCCCTATGTCCTGCACCCTCGGGCCTTTGGAGTTCTTTGTTTTCAATCGTCTGCCTTTATCAAAGTCCTCAGATTCATGGCATCGTTTTACATGTTTAATTCCGTGTGAAAGCCCTGGTTAAAGGAAAATCTGAATGGATGATGTGCTGGTCCGGTCCTGGAGCCCTTCCCCTGTTCAGAACGTGCCCGTGCGCTGGTCACAATGCCATCTGGCCTTCAGTCTGTCCTTCAGACTCGGCTGCGCACAGACATGAAGCAGAGGGTGGGCCCCGGGCGGGAGACTCGCCTCTGGACTTGGACAAGGCATTCAGCCGCGGGGAGTCTTGGTTTTCCTCTTTACTAGAATAAAACTAACAGAAATGAGCCAGCTCCGACGTGCTGTGAGACTGGACAGGAATGATCCCGTGTGTCAGGGCTTTGCAGGCGAGGGCCTGCTGGACTTGTGTCTTCCTTGGCGTCTCCCCTGCGCCTGGGCCTGAAGAGCGCATGGGTGGTGCGGGTGAGCCGGCTTCTCTGTGCTTCCTGACCTTCCAGGGAGAGCCGGGAGTTGGTCTACCAGGACTCAAAGGCTTGCCAGGCATTCCCGGCACTCCCGGCACACCCGGGGAGAAGGGGAACGTCGGGGGACCGGGCGTCCCAGGAGAGCACGGTGCTGTCGGCCCCCCAGGCCTTCAGGGAATCAGAGGTAACTTTTTAAAGATTTGTATGCATTTATTTAGAGAGAGAGCAGGGGGAGAACAGAGGGAGAGGGAGAATCCCAAGCAGACTCCTCCCTGTGCGGGGAGCCCCACGTGGGGCTCAGTCTCACAACCCTGAGCTCACAACCCGAGTGGAAATCCCGAATCAGATGCTTGCCCAAGCGCCCCAAGGTGACTTCTCTCAGACCAGCACAGATGGTGGCCGGGCTGTTTATTCAGTGTGTGCAGAGCCCCTGCCAGGTGCCCTGTAAACATGTGTTGAAGGAGGCTAGAGCTCAGGGGCTTGTGTCACTGTGGTTGTCGTGGGGGCGGGCGGCGTGTGCTCTGAGACACGCCGCGGTCTGTGTGCGGTTCACTCACAATTTCTTCCTGCCCAGGTGACCCGGGGCCGCCTGGATTACAAGGTCCCAGAGGAGCTCCAGGAACCCCTGGAGTCGGCCCGCCTGGCGCGATGGGCCCCCCTGGAGGACAGGGACCGCCAGGGTCCTCAGGTGAGGACGTTGTCCCTCAGCCACGCTTCCCCAGAGCATGCTGGGCCTGGGAGTGCGCCTGCACTGGGATTAGTGCTCCCCCCTGAGTGAGCGGGTGGCGGGGCCGTTCCGCTCTGTGGGAACCAGGCTGACCCTCCACTCAGATGAAGAGTCGTGGGTGTCTTTGTTTTCCTCCCACTGAGGCTGGTTTGCGTGCCAGAGCTGTCCATCCAGTGACCTTTCCATTTACCCCAACACAACCAGTGTCTCCATCTCATGTTCCCGTGGGGGGTTCATAAGTTGTGGGTGCTGTCAACTAACTGGTCCACGGTGAGGGGCTGCCTTTGCCTTGAGTGGCCAGTCCTGGAACCAAGACAGTGCCGGGGGGCCGCCAAGAACACGGTGGGCCGCAAACGTTGTGGACAGGCTTGGGGGTGCGGGTGACTGCTGCCCGCTGAGGGTGGAGAGGAGGGCTTGGTCTCCGGGCTTGTCTCCCCAGGACCACCCCATGGCCCCAGCCACCACCACCTGGGATGGTGGGAGCATCCTGGCCCTCGGCACGGGCATGTGTGCTCACGTGCCTCCTGCAGAAAGCACCAGCTGACCCCGGGGGTGCCCCACGGAGCTCCCTGCAGATCCCACTCACCACTCTTGCTCTTTGCCCCCTCAGGCCCTCCTGGAGTGAAAGGAGAGAAGGGCTTCCCCGGATTTCCAGGCCTCGACATGCCAGGTCCCAAAGGAGATAAAGGATTGCAAGGGCTACCAGGCCTGACAGGACAGTCAGGGCTCCCTGGTCTCCCCGGACAGCAGGGCACGCCTGGCGTTCCTGGGTTTCCAGGTAAACGATCTGTGAACTCCGGCCCCTGTCTTTTTGCGACCCCGCAACACCTGCAGTCAGCATTCACTGTCTTTCTGTCTGGCCACAGGTCCCAAGGGGGAGATGGGCGTCATGGGGACCCCGGGGCAGCCCGGCTCCCCAGGACCAGCGGGCCTGCCAGGATTGCCAGGAGAAAAAGGTAGGGAGTAGGCCCTTCTAGAAGAGCCCGTTTTATGTCCGTGTCTCCATGTCTCTTGGAAGCTCTTAAGCGGTTGGGGTCATATTTCCTTGCAAGAAGCAGAGGAAGGAAGTTTAAAAGGTCACGTGAGGGCCGAGGAGACCCCATCCTCCGGTGGGAACTCTTTCTGTGTGGTGCCCGTGGGGGCAGGTGCTGTGCTCTGCCCAAAACCAGATGGAAGACAGGGTTGCAGCTGTTGCTCGTCGGTGTGTTGGAGTTTGTTTCTGGGGAATCAGTGGGACCTTCTGTCCCAGGAGGTCACAGGAGTCCTTGGCAGCAAGTTAGCAAACTGGGCAAACTGGCGGGTCTTCTTTTTATTCCTTACCCGCTTATCTGAAATTGGTCTAAAGCATGTGTTGTTGTTGAACACATTGACCTTGTGAGACCTAGACATGGTCATTTGTTTAGAACAAGAAAATCCATGTTCTGTTGTTTTGTATCGAATCGAGGGCACTGCGGAGGACACGATGAAGGTCCTTAGGGAAGAGGGAGAGTGTAGCGCACCTAAACCGAGGACCAGCAGAGTCCCGTGTACAGTAGAGTCATTGCCGAATACTGAATTTAAGAAAATGGCTGTACTGCTCACTGCCCGGGGCCGGCTCTTCTGGGCGGCTCGGACCCTCACCCGGTACCACGACTCAGGCGGCGAGTTCTTCCTGCCTCCTTTAGCAGACGGCGTGTCACACCGTGTCACTGCCTCCGGGACCTTGGCCATGTTTCGCTGGGGCTTTTCTTTCCTCTGCAGGGGACCATGGCTTCCCGGGCTCCTCGGGGCCTAGGGGTGACCCTGGCTTCAAGGGGGACAAAGGAGACGTGGGTCTCCCTGGCAAGCCTGGCTCCATGGATGAGGTGTACATGGGCAGCATGAAGGGCCAGAAGGGAGACCAAGGAGAGAAAGGTGAGCGGACGGAGGGCCCGGGGTGGGGGCGGAGGGGGGGTGAGCTGCACGTCCGACCGGTTCTGTAGATCTGTGCGGTAACAGCAGCCTGGCCTGCGTTTGGGCGACAGCCTGCCTTTTAAGCAGCCGCAGGTCATCGGCCCTTTTCTTCTGTGATGTGCAGGGCAAACTGGACCAACCGGCGAGAAGGGGTCCCGGGGCGACCCCGGAACCCCAGGAGTGCCTGGAAAGGATGGCCAGGCCGGGCATCCTGGGCAGCCAGGTATGGAGCAAAGTTCCAGGTCCCCCCGCGGCAGGAGCTCGTGCCTGGGAAGTGGCAGCCAGCACTTCTCTCAGGCACTGACCTGCGGGTCCTTCTCTGTTATCCTAGGACCTAAAGGGGACCCAGGCATAGGTGGAACCCCGGGCGTTCCAGGTCTCCCTGGACCCAAAGGATCAGTTGGTGGAATGGGCCTGCCAGGTACATTGAATTCAAGGGCGGCGTCTGCTTTGTGAAGAAAAGAATGTGCCTGTTCTGGTGGGACGGGTTTGCAGGAGAACCCGCGGCCCCCGAGGGCCTAGGCTGGGCACGTGTGTCTTCACCCGGTGTACGTCCATCCTCCGACCTATAGGGTCTCCGGCCATGGGGTCAGGGGTGCTCAGCTGACACAGTGACCACTGCTTGAACAAAAATGACAGTTGAGTAAAATAAAACATGGGTCGCTTCCCATCTTCTCCCGGTGACTGTCCGCTTGGGCACGATCTCCCCCCGTGCGGTCTGGGACCCCACGCATCTGGGGCAGCCACAAGTGCCCTTTGGCAGCAGCCTGGAAGAGTCCTCAGGGCTCCTCAGCCCCTATCCTGAACTGGCCCTCAACTCTGCCCGCAGTGCTTACCCCTGTGAGGGGGCAGGGGAGAGGCGGGGAGCACCGGCCTCAGGCGGGTCCGGGGCTGGTGCCTCTCAGAACCCGCGGGGAAGGGAGAGCCGAGGCGGGAAGCCGGCCACTCTGGCCCTCCCTAGGCCTTTACGGGGCGCCCGAGGACCCCCGTTTCCCATAGAGACATATAGCTTGCTGGTGACCCATTTGTAAATAGGTCGGGTACCTGTGCACATTTTGAAGCCGGGTACGTTTACTCTGGATGGCCTGCCTCACGCCCCTCTGATTCTTCTGGAAAACGGGCCTTGATTGTAGAAGAAAGAACGCAGAAGCCCTTGGTTATACTGGTGCCAAAGCAGACTCGCTGAGGGGTTCCTGAATTTCTTCTCGCTATGAAACGAGGGTCTCTGGAAGCCGGGACAGGTGTTTTCTAGTGGGGTGCTGGGGTGCTGTGGGCACGTGGCACCTGCCTGTGTAGCCGAGAGATGAATGAAGGGGCACGTGTGCTGCCACTCGTTCCTGCTGGCCGTCAAGGTGCGCTTCCGTTTCGAATGTTAGCACTGCTAAGCTCACACTCACGCTTAGTTGTCTGTGTTTATAGGAACACCTGGAGAAAAGGGGGTGCCCGGAATCCCTGGCCCGCAGGGCGTCCCTGGCTTACCTGGGGAGAAGGGAGCAAAAGGAGAGAAAGGACAGGCGGGCCTACCTGGCATTGGAATCCCGGGCCGTCCTGGGGACAAGGTAACAGCCCCCTGTTTGGAAACCTCCCGTCTGGGCCATCTGAGCATCTCAGCACTGAAATCCCTCATAACACAGAACGGTCTCCCCCGACTTACCCTGTGTTGTTCCTCCTGCCTGCTGTCCACTGCCCCTTCCTTGGGAAGCCCCTTCCTTGGGTAGCAGGCTCTCACGGGCTGGAAAGCAAGGGTGAAGAGGACCGTGGAGAGTAGAAACAGATAATGGGCTCTTTTGTTCCGGGTTTCCCATTTGTCCCCACTTTTCAGACGTGGACTTTGACTCTTCATTAGAAAGCTGGAAATGGAATTCTCCAGTGCAATGTTAACTGCACCAAAATGGGTACTGTTGCCCAGAAAGGGCCCCCAGACCCGTTTCTGGGCACAGGTATAAAATGAATGGGCCCATTGTCTGCTCACAGGGAGATCAAGGGGTCACAGGCTTTCCGGGGAGTCCTGGAGAAAAGGGAGAGAAAGGAAGCGCGGGCATTCCAGGGGTCCCCGGCTCCCCAGGCCCCAAAGGATCGCCAGGGAGTGTCGGCTACCCAGGTAGGTGAGCCGGGCCCCCTCCTGAGCTTGGGTTCAAAGATGACAGACAGACTGACAGTGACGCATTCCGGTGTCTTGTATCTCCCATTAGGAAACCCTGGGTTGCCCGGAGAAAAAGGGGACAAAGGTCTCCCGGGATCAGAGGGCATTCCTGGCATCAAAGGAGAAGCAGGTAGAGGCCCGTTTTTTGAACTCAGACAGGGGCCCTCCCTCAAGGTGGCACATTACGGACCCCAGAATGTCCCCAGGGGGCCCCGCCCTCCTCGTTTCAGATGTACATGCCAAGTGTGGGGGGCTCGCAGGGTCTTTCCCAGGTCTGGCCACCAGTTGGGGGCTGGCTCTACCGCTGAGTCCAGGTGATTCTAGAATCGGTTTGTGTGTCAGTGTGGGAGTCTCCTGTGCATTCCTGGGGGGTTGCCTGCTCCTCGGGGGCGCCCGGTGCGACGGCCCCCGGGAGGAGTGTCCAGAACGAGCATCCTGTGTGCGGAGCGGGTGTCATGAGAGCGTCCGTGCCTGACCGATGTGCCTCTTCTCTCTGAGGTCTTCCTGGGAAGCCCGGCCCCACGGGCCCCGCTGGCCAGAAAGGGGAGCCCGGCAGTGACGGAATCCCGGGGTCGGCGGGAGAGAAGGGTGAACCAGGTACGCTCGGCTCCTGCTCCCTCCCAGGATGACAGGCTCCCGGGGGTCAGCGTGTCTCAGACTTCCGGTCCGTGCTGAGTCTCTGGGGCTAGGCACCAAGTGGTCTCTGCCCCTGCACCCTTATAGCTGTTGGAACCCTCCTGTGGAGGGGGGAGAGGCTTGGGGAAGAAGAGGGGCGCGGGGCGTGCATTTCTTCCGGCGGCCTCACGGGCGCCCGTGCTGAGCCCCTGGGGACGCGTACAAGAAGCACCAGGAAAAGCCCAGGCTCTCCCCCCATCGCACGGCACGTCCCCCTTGGGAGGGATGGCCCCGGGAACACTGCCTGTCCCCGACTCTGCTCCTGTCCCTCACGGCGGGGAGGCTGCAGGCTCAAGGGATGAGAATCGAATCCGTGGTAGTACTTGTGCGTAGCAAGAGGGTGATAGTCTGAGATCGGGGACCGGGAGTCGGGATGGTTGTGGGCAGCATTGCTGGAGAGGGGCCTCTGGGGGATTTCCTGTGGTCAGGGCTGGCCCCTTTCTAAGTTCGACATTTTATTCTGTGCGCCCTGCATGTTCTCCTAACAACTCGTGAAACGCCCCCACACCTTCTTCCCCCACTTCCGTCTTCCTTCGAGCCTCTTGCTCACGGGTTTGGGCTTCCCAGTGTTTACTGTCCCAGACGTCTGTGACTCTCCCCGCCCCCCTCGAGGATGGCTGCTGGTTGCACGGTCGTCTGAGAGAAGCCGATTTGGTAGTCTCCAGGCGGGAGGAGGAAATGCGTACTTGCTTGTACAGATCGTGTCTACTAAGTGCCGTGGTGGTTCCGTGCTGTCAGATCCTTCAGAAAAGTGCGGACTGCTGCGAACCCGGTCCAGGGCCTGTCAGCGCAGCCGTGGGCATGGGATGGGATTTTGCTCGCACGTGCGATGACCGATTCCCACGTGTCCCATAAAGAGCGTGCGCGATTGGCACCCAGACCTGACGCTGCTTTGTGCCGCACACGTGCAGATCAGCCGTCTTAGGAAATGTGGCCGTGACTTCTCACCCTTAACTCACAGGTCTGCCCGGAAGAGGATTCCCAGGGTTTCCAGGGGCCAAAGGAGAGAAAGGTAACACCTGCAAAATACATTCTTCCTTCCCCACCAGCGGCGGGCGCACGTGGTGCCAGCAGAGCGGGTCTCGTGGTTGGGACTTGGCCGTGGGCAGGGGTGACAGACGCTGGCTCTGGGTCGGTGTCGTCCATGCGGGCTCCTGGCCCCTGACAGACCACCACCTGGGGCATTGTGCTTCGGCTCATTGTCTCCTGAAAAGGCAAGACAGGACTCACAAAGAGAGGCCTGCGGTCAGTTTTGGCAATGACTGTGTTTCATTGCCTTCTTTGTTTTTTTTAATAATTTTGAAATCATCCTAGAATTTTGGCATTTAATTAGCAACTTTGGAGTAATATGTTGGAGACTACATATGCAGGGATTTTTTCCCCCTACAAGTTCTTACCTTAAAAAACTTTTAAAAACAGGGGCACCTGGGTGGCTCAGTCGGTGAAGCTTAGGGCATGATCCCAGGGTCCTGCGATCGAGCCCCACATCAGGCTCCTTGCCTTTGAGCCCATTGCTCTCTTGTGGGCTTCAAATAAATAAAATTCTTAAAAACATGTTAAAAGTATGAAGAATGACAGCTGGGCTCTTGTATTCTAAGCTCACTCTTCTCTAGGCCAACCACGGTCAGGGTCTGGTGTGTTACCCAGTAAAGCAGGGAGAGGGCACGCAGCACTGTTGTCCCCCTGATGCCTCCCGGGAGCCACTCCCTCTTCGTCGCTGTGCCATGGTTTCTCTTCTCCCCTGCCCTTCGCCACCATTGCAAACCGTTGTCGTTGTTTAGGTTCAAAGGGCGACGTAGGTTTCCCGGGACAAGCCGGCAGCCCAGGCATCCCCGGGTCCAAAGGAGAGCAAGGATTCGTGGGTCCCCCGGGGCCGCAAGGACAGCCGGGCTTACCTGGAGCTCCAGGCCACGCCGTGGAGGGACCCAAGGGAGACCGGGGCCCACAGGGTCAGCCTGGCCTGCCAGGTGAGTGTGTCTCCCCAGGTTCAGAGTCGGGGCCGGCGCAGAAGGCGCAAGCGTGCGAGTGTGGAAGTGAAGGGAACGCTTCAGTCCCCGCTGAATTTCTTACTTCTATTAGAAGCTTGCAGCTTTGACTTCAGCTCGAAACTGCTTTGGATAGCTGGGGCCCCTTGTTGTTTGGGCTCCGCTGGGTCACTGTCGCCCCTCCCAGGTCCTCTCTGTCAAGGAACTGGGTCGATAAGACAAGTGATTAGAGGCAGACTAGACCTGATCAGAAAAACTGGGGCGCAAACGTCCCCCGAGGAGGTTTTACACCTGGTGGCACCCCGGCTGCCCCGTCCTGCCCCGAGATGACTGTGCGGCGGGGCTGGGCACGGAGGTCGGGGCGTCCGTGTCGACGTTTGCTGCCTCTTGAGCAGATTCTCCTTTCGTGACCAGCGGGGTGTCCGCGTTTCCCGCAGCTCCGCACAGTGTCGTTGTACCCGTAGGGGGGCAGTTGGTGGGGATGATGCCAGCCAAGCTCAATGACAGTTGTCCATCAAATCATCCTCTGACCCCAAGTGTGTGACCTTTGTGTCTCCCATTAGGACTTCCGGGACCTATGGGGCCTCCAGGGCTCCCTGGGCTTGACGGACTCAAAGGTGACAAAGGAAACCCAGGCTGGCCGGGGGCCCCCGGAACTCCAGGGCCCAAGGGAGAGCCAGGATTCCAGGGTCTGCCTGTGAGTGGTCTGTGTGTCCGTCTTGTGCATGAGCCGTGTGTGTGTGTGTGCGCGCATGTACGTGGGTGTCCCACTCTCGAGTCCTCCCCGCAGGGGCTGCTGCTCTTTGCTGGTCACCAGCCGTCTTTCCTAGCGTCACGGTTGCCTACATGTACATTCTTCCCAGTCTGGTGACCAGACCCATCACAGGGAGCCGTGACCGCATTGCTGCGGCCGGCGGCTCGGAGCCTGGGCCAGAACTTTGGGTCCACCCTTGATGCCAACAGCAAGCCTCAGGAAGAGCGGGACGCTCCCTGTTTCTGGGGCCATTGCGGCTGTCTGTGCCGCGTACCCGTCCCCGTGTGTGTACACACATCTGTGTTTGCGCGTGTTGTCATCGTGACACTTCTTTAAATAAGATGAAGCAAATAAACCAAGACATGTGAGAAGCAGCGCGCCTCACTGTGCACTGAGAAAGGAGCTAGAAGAGGGAATATTTTCCAGGAAATGAGATGACAGGAATATTAACCAGGAAATGAGATGACAGGTTTGAAATGCGCAAGCGATGCCGTGTTTATAAGGAAAAACCATCCTCCTTCGGTTTCGCGTTTCCTTCCCTCCGTGTTTAAAGTCACGTTTCAGATAAGCTATCAAGCTCATTCTAAAGGACACACATGATGCCTGAGTGCTGGGGGGACAGCTTCCAGAGGGTAGTTTGGTGCGGAAAGGTTGATCTGTCGCAGGGACACGCACCCAGGGAGGCCCGGGTCTGCCCTCGGCACCGTGCTGCGGGCTGGGGACTGCAGGACACACAACACGCCCCTGCCAGGGAACAGACCGTGTAAGGGGCAGGGGAGGAGGCACCGTGACGGGAAGCGTGTTGTTCCAGCTCCCAGCTCCCTTGTGGAGATGCGCTGGAGACCTGTCATTCTCCTGTCACTCGAGAATGCGCAAGCCCCGTTTGTTCAGGGCTCCTTGGCAGAGCGCCGAGGGCCCGGCCCAGCCGCCCGACTAGCCAGTTACTAGACAGACTTACCCTGACCTGCGCATTTCCTGGCTGACATTTTCCTTGTGTGTCTAGGGGATTGGTGGCTCGCCAGGGATCACGGGCTCGAAGGGTGACATGGGGCCTCCAGGAGTGCCGGGATTTCAAGGTAAAGCAATAGAGGAGGGGCCGAACCTGGCCACTGGCCCTTGGACGTTGACAGGCCAGCCTCGTTACGGAGCAAGACATTGTTCTCCTCGTTTTAAACCCGCTGTTTCATGCCATGCCAGCCCCGTTTGCCTCGCCCGGTGAAGGGCTGGACAAAAGACGCTCTGATTTTCTCATTAAGAATCAGTGGGTCATTTTTATCTCCATCATTTGTGTGTCAGTGAGAAATCATGGGCCTGGGGCATTCGTGAATTTATTAACGTGTTAAGCAAACATTTATTGGTGCCTCTCGGCTTCCAGGCACCGTGGGTTTCGCTGCTGAATCTGGTATATATGAATGGCAGGTGAAGGAAACAAGCCCCCTCTGCCTGCAGGCGTCTCGGGGTCTATCTGGGGACATGGGTGAACAGGATCCTGTGCCGCACCACTGTTTGTGACCATTGTACAGTTTGCTGGACGTTGGGGAAAACGAGACTTCTAGGTTCTAGAAAGAAGCATTTCATTAGAAGTCTTACATGGCTGACCGGAAGTGCTCTTCTTTTCTTCCCCGAAAACAAATGAAAGCATGTTCACTATGTGTGTACGCGTGTAGCCCTGGGGGCGCGTCGACCTGTGTGTGCTGTATGCGGACACACATGTAATGGGCACACGCGTGTGCATGTGTGCAGTTATGTGTGTGCCCGCGAGCATGCACGTGCCCATGCTTGCGTATCACTGGGAATTCCGTGCAGACCATGTTCTTCTTTTGTCCAGGTCAGAAAGGCCTCCCTGGCCTGCAGGGAGTGAAGGGGGATCAAGGTGACCAAGGCTTCCCTGGAAGTAAAGGTAAGAGCGTGGCTGTGCTGCTGGGGCCTTACTCACGCCTTGAACACATGGGATTAGGGAGTTTGGTTTTGCGGATGGGAGAGGCTTGAGTATCATTAGGAAATAGTTGATTAAAAATTCTTTGGTAGCTCATCAGGGCATTTTTACTACATATCTTGAAGGTCAGGGTCATTATCTAGGGGGTAGATCCGGAGGAGAGGGCAGGACAGACTCCAGAGTCCCAGCCCGCAGCTTGGAGGCACGCGGCTGTCCCAGGAGGCGCTGGGCCTTGTGTGGACGGGCTGCGTGGGGGCCGGGCGGCACGGAGCTCTGCACAGGGAAGGCTGTCCCTCAGCTTCTCCACCACCGTGGTGTGTGCCGGCTCCCGCACCCCAAGCCAGTCTCGGGGGGACATGGTTGACGTGTAGCCAGCGTCCCGTCCTGGCTCCTGCTGGGCTGACCGTGTTCCCAGGGCCAAGCTGAATTTTCGAAATCAGACTTCAAGAGACACTGAGCAGCACAATGTCTGGAACCAAGAAATGGGGAAGGTGTGTGGAGGCCACGTGTGGAGGGCAGGAGAGGCCTTGGGGCGAGGCCGACTCCGAGGCCCTGCAGACGGGGCCCCCCC